>ARYC01015017.1:0-16045 GCA_000711775.1 Oxytricha trifallax
TAAAATTCATAGTTAATTATTAAAAGGAAGATTGAAATAAAATTTAATGAGAATTCCATAAATTATATTTAATAACACATATAAGCTCCTTGAAAGTTTTATGTATTCTGTGTAAGATAAGTTTATAAATTTAAAATATTTTTTATATATGAATTTTACCATTTTTAATGAGGGTCAGGTCTCGGTCAAAATTATATTTTCAAAAATAATAAAAATAATATGCATTTGTCACCCAGCACTAAGGTCAATTAAGGTACGGCGAGCTCAATTTCAATATCATAAAATTTCACCTCCCAAAGATACCATAGATATGAAGGATATAAGTTTCTAAAAATCATAGTAAATTATTAAAAGGAAGATTGAAATAAAATTTAATGAGAATTGCATAAATTATATTTGATAAGACATAAGCTCCTTCGAAGTTCTATGTATCTGATGCTAAAAATATTTGTAAAAATCAGGTTCTTATATTTATATATGAATTTTACCATTTTTAATGAGGGTCAGGTCTCGGTCAAAATTATATTTTCAAAAATAATAAAAATAATATGCATTTGTCACCCAGCACTAAGGTCAATTAAGGTACGGCGAGCTCAATTTCAATATCATAAAATTTCACCTCCCAAAGATACCATAGATATGAAGGATCTAAGTTTCTAAAAATCATAGTAAATTATTAAAAAGAATTTTGAGATAATTTTGTCGAGTGTGAAATAATGATAATTGCATAAATTATATTTGATAAGACATATAAGCTCCTTAAAAATTGTATGTATTCTGTGTAAAATAAGTTTATAAATTTAAAGTAATTTATTTATATATGAATTTTTTTTACCATTTTTAATGAGGGTCAGGTCTCGGTCAAAATTATATTTTCAAAAATAATAAAAATAATATGCATTTGTCACCCAGCACTAAGGTCAATTAAGGTACGGCGAGCTCAATTTCAATATCATAAAATTTCACCTCCCAAAGATACCATAGATATGAAGGATATAAGTTTCTAAAAATCATAGTAAATTATTAAAAGGAAGATTGAAATAAAATTTAATGAGAATTGCATAAATTATATTTGATAAGACATATAAGCTCCTTGAAAGTTGTATGTATTCTGTGTAAGATAAGTTTATAAATTTAAAATAATTTATTTATATATGCTTTTTACCATTTTTAATGAGGGTCAGGTCTCGGTCAAAATTATATTTTCAAAAATAATAAAAATAATATGCATTGGTCACCAAGCATAAGGTTTAATTATAGTACGGCGAGCTCAATTTCAATATCATAAAATTTCACCTCCCAAAGATACCATAGATATGAAGGATCTAAGTTTCTAAAAATCATAGTAAATTATTAAAAAGAATTTTGAGATAATTTTGTCGAGTGTGAAATAATGATAATTGCATAAATTATATTTGATAAGACATATAAGCTCCTTAAAAATTGTATGTATTCTGTGTAAAATAAGTTTATAAATTTAAAGTAATTTATTTATATATGAATTTTACCATTTTTAATGAGGGTCAGGTCTCGTCAAAATTATATTTTAAAAAATAATAAAAATAATATGCATTGGTCACACAGCACTAAGGTCAATTAAGGTACGGCGAGCTCAATTTCAATATCATAAAATTTCACCTCCCAAAGATACCATAGATATGAAGGATCTAAGTTTCTAAAAATCATAGTAAATTATTAAAAAGAATTTTGAGATAATTTTGTCGAGTGTGAAATAATGATAATTGCATAAATTATATTTGATAAGACATATAAGCTCCTTAAAAATTGTATGTATTCTGTGTAAAATAAGTTTATAAATTTAAAGTAATTTATTTATATATGAATTTTACCATTTTTAATGAGGGTCAGGTCTCGGTCAAAATTATATTTTCAAAAATAATAAAAATAATATGCATTTGTCACCCAGCACTAAGGTCAATTAAGGTACGGCGAGCTCAATTTCAATATCATAAAATTTCACCTCCCAAAGATACCATAGATATGAAGGATATAAGTTTCTAAAAATCATAGTAAATTATTAAAAGGAAGATTGAAATAAAATTTAATGAGAATTGCATAAATTATATTTGATAAGACATATAAGCTCCTTGAAAGTTGTATGTATTCTGTGTAAGATAAGTTTATAAATTTAAAATAATTTATTTATATATGAATTTTACCATTTTTAATGAGGGTCAGGTCTCGGTCAAAATTATATTTTCAAAAATAATAAAAATAATATGCATTTGTCACCCAGCACTAAGGTCAATTAAGGTACGGCGAGCTCAATTTCAATATCATAAAATTTCACCTCCCAAAGATACCATAGATATGAAGGATATAAGTTTCTAAAAATCATAGTAAATTATTAAAAGGAAGATTGAAATAAAATTTAATGAGAATTGCATAAATTATATTTGATAAGACATATAAGCTCCTTGAAAGTTGTATGTATTCTGTGTAAGATAAGTTTATAAATTTAAAGTAATTTATTTATATATGAATTTTACCATTTTTAATGAGGGTCAGGTCTCGGTCAAAATTATATTTTCAAAAATAATAAAAATAATATGCATTTGTCACCCAGCACTAAGGTCAATTAAGGTACGGCGAGCTCAATTTCAATATCATAAAATTTCACCTCCCAAAGATACCATAGATATGAAGGATATAAGTTTCTAAAAATCATAGTAAATTATTAAAAGGAAGATTGAAATAAAATTTAATGAGAATTGCATAAATTATATTTGATAAGACTTAAGCTCCTTGAAAGTTGTATGTATTCTGTGTAAGATAAGTTTATAAATTTAAAATAATTTATTTATATATGCTTTTTACCATTTTTAATGAGGGTCAGGTCTCGGTCAAAATTATATTTTCAAAAATAATAAAAATAATATGCATTGGTCACCAAGCATAAGGTTTAATTATAGTACGGCGAGCTCAATTTCAATATCAAAAAATTTCACCTCCCAAAGATACCATAGATATGAAGGATCGAAGTTCCTAAAAATCATAGTTAATTATTAAAAGGAAGATTGAAATAAATTTAATGAGAATTGCATAAATTATATTTGATAAGACATATAAGCTCCTTGATAGCTGTATGTATTCTGTGTAAGATAAGTTTATAAATTTAAAGTAATTTATTTATATATGAATTTTACCATTTTTAATGAGGGTCAGGTCTCGGTCAAAATTATATTTTCAAAAATAATAAAAATAATATGCATTGGTCACCCTGCACTAAGGTCAATTAAGGTACGGCGAGCTACATTTTCAATATCAAGAAATTTCACCTCCCAAAGATTCCATAGATAGGAAGGATCGAAGTTCCTAAAATCATAGTTAATTATTAAAAGGAAGATTCATATAAAATTTAATGAGAATTCCATAAATTATATTTAATAACACATATAAGCTCCTTGAAAGTTGTATGTATTCTGTGTAAGATAAGTTTATAAATTTAAAATAATTTATTTATATATGAATTTTACCATTTTTAATGAGGGTCAGGTCTCGGTCAAAATTATATTTTCAAAAATAATAAAAATAATATGCATTTGTCACCCAGCACTAAGGTCAATTAAGGTACGGCGAGCTCAATTTCAATATCATAAAATTTCACCTCCCAAAGATACCATAGATATGAAGGATATAAGTTTCTAAAAATCATAGTAAATTATTAAAAGGAAGATTGAAATAAAATTTAATGAGAATTGCATAAATTATATTTGATAAGACATATAAGCTCCTTGAAAGTTGTATGTATTCTGTGTAAGATAAGTTTATAAATTTAAAATAATTTATTTATATATGCTTTTTACCATTTTTAATGAGGGTCAGGTCTCGGTCAAAATTATATTTTCAAAAATAATAAAAATAATATGCATTGGTCACCAAGCATAAGGTTTAATTATAGTACGGCGAGCTCAATTTCAATATCAAAAAATTTCACCTCCCAAAGATACCATAGATATGAAGGATATAAGTTTCTAAAAATCATAGTAAATTATTAAAAGGAAGATTGAAATAAAATTTAATGAGAATTGCTAAATTATATTTAATAACACATATAAGCTCCTTGAAAGTTTTATGTATTCTGTGTAAGATAAGTTTATAAATTTAAAATAATTTATTTATATATGAATTTTACCATTTTTAATGAGGGTCAGGTCTCGGTCAAAATTATATTTTAAAAAATAATAAAAATAATATGCATTGGTCACACAGCACTAAGGTCAATTAAGGTACGGCGAGCTCAATTTCAATATCATAAAATTTCACCTCCCAAAGATACCATAGATATGAAGGATCTCAGTTTCTAAAAATCATAGTTTAAATTATTAAAAGGAAGATTGAAATAAAATTTAATGAGAATTGCATAAATTATATTTGATAAGACATATAAGCTCCTTGATAGCTGTATGTATTCTGTGTAAGATAAGTTTATAAATTTAAAGTAATTTATTTATATATGAATTTTACCATTTTTAATGAGGGTCAGGTCTCGGTCAAAATTATATTTTCAAAAATAATAAAAATAATATGCATTTGTCACCCAGCACTAAGGTCAATTAAGGTACGGCGAGCTCAATTTCAATATCATAAAATTTCACCTCCCAAAGATACCATAGATATGAAGGATATAAGTTTCTAAAAATCATAGTAAATTATTAAAAGGAAGATTGAAATAAAATTTAATGAGAATTGCATAAATTATATTTGATAAGACATATAAGCTCCTTAAAAATTGTATGTATTCTGTGTAAAATAAGTTTATAAATTTAAAGTAATTTATTTATATATGAATTTTACCATTTTTAATGAGGGTCAGGTCTCGGTCAAAATTATATTTTCAAAAATAATAAAAATAATATGCATTTGTCACCCAGCACTAAGGTCAATTAAGGTACGGCGAGCTCAATTTCAATATCATAAAATTTCACCTCCCAAAGATACCATAGATATGAAGGATATAAGTTTCTAAAAATCATAGTAAATTATTAAAAGGAAGATTGAAATAAAATTTAATGAGAATTGCATAAATTATATTTGATAAGACATATAAGCTCCTTGAAAGTTTTATGTATTCTGTGTAAGATAAGTTTATAAATTTAAAATATTTTATTTATATATGAATTTTACCATTTTTAATGAGGGTCAGGTCTCGGTCAAAATTATATTTTCAAAAATAATAAAAATAATATGCATTTGTCACCCAGCACTAAGGTCAATTAAGGTACGGCGAGCTCAATTTCAATATCATAAAATTTCACCTCCCAAAGATACCATAGATATGAAGGATCTAAGTTTCTAAAAATCATAGTAAATTATTAAAAAGAATTTTGAGATAATTTTGTCGAGTGTGAAATAATGATAATTGCATAAATTATATTTGATAAGACATATAAGCTCCTTAAAAATTGTATGTATTCTGTGTAAAATAAGTTTATAAATTTAAAGTAATTTATTATATATGAATTTTACCATTTTTAATGAGGGTCAGGTCTCGGTCAAAATTATATTTTCAAAAATAATAAAAATAATATGCATTTGTCACCCAGCACTAAGGTCAATTAAGGTACGGCGAGCTCAATTTCAATATCATAAAATTTCACCTCCCAAAGATACCATAGATATGAAGGATATAAGTTTCTAAAAATCATAGTAAATTATTAAAAGGAAGATTGAAATAAAATTTAATGAGAATTGCATAAATTATATTTGATAAGACATATAAGCTCCTTGATAGCTGTATGTATTCTGTGTAAGATAAGTTTATAAATTTAAAGTAATTTATTTATATATGAATTTTACCATTTTTAATGAGGGTCAGGTCTCGGTCAAAATTATATTTTCAAAAATAATAAAAATAATATGCATTTGTCACCCAGCACTAAGGTCAATTAAGGTACGGCGAGCTCAATTTCAATATCATAAAATTTCACCTCCCAAAGATACCATAGATATGAAGGATATAAGTTTCTAAAAATCATAGTAAATTATTAAAAGGAAGATTGAAATAAAATTTAATGAGAATTGCATAAATTATATTTGATAAGACATATAAGCTCCTTGAAAGTTGTATGTATTCTGTGTAAGATAAGTTTATAAATTTAAAGTAATTTATTTATATATGAATTTTACCATTTTTAATGAGGGTCAGGTCTCGGTCAAAATTATATTTTCAAAAATAATAAAAATAATATGCATTTGTCACCCAGCACTAAGGTCAATTAAGGTACGGCGAGCTCAATTTCAATATCATAAAATTTCACCTCCCAAAGATACCATAGATATGAAGGATATAAGTTTCTAAAAATCATAGTAAATTATTAAAAGGAAGATTGAAATAAAATTTAATGAGAATTGCATAAATTATATTTGATAAGAATATAAGCTCCTTGAAAGTTGTATGTATTCTGTGTAAGATAAGTTTATAAATTTAAAATAATTTATTTATATATGAATTTTACCATTTTTAATGAGGGTCAGGTCTCGGTCAAAATTATATTTTCAAAAATAATAAAAATAATATGCATTTGTCACCCAGCACTAAGGTCAATTAAGGTACGGCGAGCTCAATTTCAATATCATAAAATTTCACCTCCCAAAGATACCATAGATATGAAGGATATAAGTTTCTAAAAATCATAGTAAATTATTAAAAGGAAGATTGAAATAAAATTTAATGAGAATTGCATAAATTATATTTGAATAACACATATAAGCTCCTTGAAAGTTTTATGTATTCTGTGTAAGATAAGTTTATAAATTTAAAATATTTTAATTATATATGCATTTTACCATTTTTAATGAGGGTCAGGTCTCGGTCAAAATTATATTTTCAAAAATAATAAAAATAATATGCATTTGTCACCCAGCACTAAGGTCAATTAAGGTACGGCGAGCTCAATTTCAATATCATAAAATTTCACCTCCCAAAGATACCATAGATATGAAGGATATAAGTTTCTAAAAATCATAGTAAATTATTAAAAGGAAGATTGAAATAAAATTTAATGAGAATTGCATAAATTATATTTGATAAGACATATAAGCTCCTTGATAGCTGTATGTATTCTGTGTAAGATAAGTTTATAAATTTAAAGTAATTTATTTATATATGAATTTTACCATTTTTAATGAGGGTCAGGTCTCGGTCAAAATTATATTTTCAAAAATAATAAAAATAATATGCATTTGTCACCCAGCACTAAGGTCAATTAAGGTACGGCGAGCTCAATTTCAATATCATAAAATTTCACCTCCCAAAGATACCATAGATATGAAGGATATAAGTTTCTAAAAATCATAGTAAATTATTAAAAGGAAGATTGAAATAAAATTTAATGAGAATTGCATAAATTATATTTGATAAGACATATAAGCTCCTTCGAAGTTCTATGTATCTGATGCTAATAATATTTATAAAATTCAAGTTCTTAATTTTATAGATGAATTTTACGATTTTTAATGAGGGTCAGGTCTCGGTCAAAATTATATTTTCAAAAATAATAAAAATAATATGTATTGGTCACCCAGTACTAAGGTCAATTATGGTACGGCGAGCTCAATTTCAATATCATAAAATTTCACCTCCCAAAGATACCATAGATATGAAGGATCTAAGTTTCTAAAAATCATAGTAAATTATTAAAAAGAATTTTGAGATAATTTTGTCGAGTGTGAAATAATGATAATTGCATAAATTATATTTGATAAGACATATAAGCTCCTTAAAAATTGTATGTATTCTGTGTAAAATAAGTTTATAAATTTAAAGTAATTTATTTATATATGAATTTTACCATTTTTAATGAGGGTCAGGTCTCGGGTCAAAATTATATTTTAAAAAATAATAAAAATAATATGCATTGGTCACACAGCACTAAGGTCAATTAAGGTACGGCGAGCTCAATTTCAATATCATAAAATTTCACCTCCCAAAGATACCATAGATATGAAGGATCTAAGTTTCTAAAAATCATAGTAAATTATTAAAAAGAATTTTGAGATAATTTTGTCGAGTGTGAAATAATGATAATTGCATAAATTATATTTGATAAGACATATAAGCTCCTTAAAAATTGTATGTATTCTGTGTAAAATAAGTTTATAAATTTAAAGTAATTTATTTATATATGAATTTTACCATTTTTAATGAGGGTCAGGTCTCGGTAAAATTATATTTTCAAAAATAATAAAAATAATATGCATTGGTCACCCTGCACTAAGGTCAATTAAGGTACGGCGAGCTACATTTTCAATATCAAGAAATTTCACCTCCCAAAGATTCCATAGATAGGAAGGATCGAAGTTCCTAAAATCATAGTTAATTATTAAAAGGAAGATTCATATAAAATTTAATGAGAATTCCATAAATTATATTTAATAACACATATAAGCTCCTTGAAAGTTGTATGTATTCTGTGTAAGATAAGTTTATAAATTTAAAATAATTTATTTATATATGCTTTTCACCATTTTTAATGAGGGTCAGGTAAAGGGCAAAAATATATTTTCAAAAATAATAAAATTAAAATGTTTTTTTCACCCAGCAATAGTGTCAATTAAGGTAGGGAAAGCTCAATTTCAATATCAAAAAATTTCACCTCCCAAAGATATCTGAGATATGAAGGATCGAAGTTTCTAAAAATCATAGTAAATTATAAAAAGGAAGTTTGATAAAATTGTCGAGTGTGAAATAATGAGAGTTGCATAAATTATATTTAA
This sequence comes from Oxytricha trifallax, assembly GCA_000711775.1. Taxonomy (NCBI): domain Eukaryota; phylum Ciliophora; class Spirotrichea; order Sporadotrichida; family Oxytrichidae; genus Oxytricha; species Oxytricha trifallax. Next base: position 8,740 of record ARYC01015017.1, read on the forward strand.
TAACAAATATAAGCTCCTTGGAAGTTGTATGTATCTGTGTAAGTAAGTTATATTAAAGTATTTATTTATATATGAATTTTACCATTTTTAATGAGGGTCAGGTCTCGGTCAAAATTATATTTTCAAAAATAATAAAAATAATATGCATTTGTCACCCAGCACTAAGGTCAATTAAGGTACGGCGAGCTCAATTTCAATATCATAAAATTTCACCTCCCAAAGATACCATAGATATGAAGGATATAAGTTTCTAAAAATCATAGTAAATTATTAAAAGGAAGATTGAAATAAAATTTAATGAGAATTGCATAATTATATTTGATAAGACATATAAGCTCCTTGAAAGTTGTATGTATTCTGTGTAAGATAAGTTTATAAATTTAAAGTAATTTATTTATGTATGAATTTTACCATTTTTAATGAGGGTCAGGTCTCGGTCAAAATTATATTTTCAAAAATAATAAAAATAATATGTATTGGTCACCCAGTACTAAGGTCAATTATGGTACGGCGAGCTCAATTTCAATATCATAAAATTTCACCTCCCAAAGATACCATAGATATGAAGGATCTAAGTTTCTAAAAATCATAGTAAATTATTAAAAAGAATTTTGAGATAATTTTGTCGAGTGTGAAATAATGATAATTGCATAAATTATATTTAATAACACATATAAGCTCCTTGAAAGTTGTATGTATTCTGTGTAAGATAAGTTTATAAATTTAAAATAATTTATTTATATATGCTTTTTACCATTTTTAATGAGGGTCAGGTCTCGGTCAAAATTATATTTTCAAAAATAATAAAAATAATATGCATTGGTCACCAAGCATAAGGTTTAATTATAGTACGGCGAGCTCAATTTCAATATCAAAAAATTTCACCTCCCAAAGATACCATAGATATGAAGGATCTAAGTTTCTAAAAATCATAGTAAATTATTAAAAAGAATTTTGAGATAATTTTGTCGAGTGTGAAATAATGATAATTGCATAAATTATATTTGATAAGACATATAAGCTCCTTAAAAATTGTATGTATTCTGTGTAAAATAAGTTTATAAATTTAAAGTAATTTATTTATATATGAATTTTACCATTTTTAATGAGGGTCAGGTCTCGGTCAAAATTATATTTTCAAAAATAATAAAAATAATATGCATTTGTCACCCAGCACTAAGGTCAATTAAGGTACGGCGAGCTCAATTTCAATATCATAAAATTTCACCTCCCAAAGATACCATAGATATGAAGGATATAAGTTTCTAAAAATCATAGTAAATTATTAAAAGGAAGATTGAAATAAAATTTAATGAGAATTGCATAAATTATATTTGATAAGACATATAAGCTCCTTGATAGCTGTATGTATTCTGTGTAAGATAAGTTTATAAATTTAAAGTAATTTATTTATATATGAATTTTACCATTTTTAATGAGGGTCAGGTCTCGGTCAAAATTATATTTTCAAAAATAATAAAAATAATATGCATTTGTCACCCAGCACTAAGGTCAATTAAGGTACGGCGAGCTCAATTTCAATATCATAAAATTTCACCTCCCAAAGATACCATAGATATGAAGGATATAAGTTTCTAAAAATCATAGTAAATTATTAAAAGGAAGATTGAAATAAAATTTAATGAGAATTGCATAAATTATATTTAATAACACATATAAGCTCCTTGAAAGTTTTATGTATTCTGTGTAAGATAAGTTTATAAATTTAAAATATTTTATTTATATATGAATTTTACCATTTTTAATGAGGGTCAGGTCTCGGTCAAAATTATATTTTCAAAAATAATAAAAATAATATGCATTTGTCACCCAGCACTAAGGTCAATTAAGGTACGGCGAGCTCAATTTCAATATCATAAAATTTCACCTCCCAAAGATACCATAGATATGAAGGATATAAGTTTCTAAAAATCATAGTAAATTATTAAAAGGAAGATTGAAATAAAATTTAATGAGAATTGCATAAATTTATTTAATAACACATATAAGCTCCTTGAAAGTTTTATGTATTCTGTGTAAGATAAGTTTATAAATTTAAAATATTTTAATTATATATGCATTTTACCATTTTTAATGAGGGTCAGGTCTCGGTCAAAATTATATTTTCAAAAATAATAAAAATAATATGTATTGGTCACCCAGTACTAAGGTCAATTATGGTACGGCGAGCTCAATTTCAATATCATAAAATTTCACCTCCCAAAGATACCATAGATATGAAGGATCTAAGTTTCTAAAAATCATAGTAAATTATTAAAAAGAATTTTGAGATAATTTTGTCGAGTGTGAAATAATGATAATTGCATAAATTATATTTGATAAGACATATAAGCTCCTTAAAAATTGTATGTATTCTGTGTAAAATAAGTTTATAAATTTAAAGTAATTTATTTATATATGAATTTTACCATTTTTAATGAGGGTCAGGTCTCGTCAAAATTATATTTTAAAAAATAATAAAAATAATATGCATTGGTCACACAGCACTAAGGTCAATTAAGGTACGGCGAGCTCAATTTCAATATCATAAAATTTCACCTCCCAAAGATACCATAGATATGAAGGATCTAAGTTTCTAAAAATCATAGTAAATTATTAAAAAGAAGATTGAAATAAAATTTAATGAGAATTGCATAAATTATATTTGATAAGACATATAAGCTCCTTAAAAACTGTATGTATTCTGTGTAAAATAAGTTTATAAATTTAAAGTAATTTATTTATATATGAATTTTACCATTTTTAATGAGGGTCAGGTCTCGGTCAAAATTATATTTTCAAAAATAATAAAAATAATATGCATTGGTCACCCAGCACTAAGGTCAATTAAGGTACGGCGAGCTCAATTTCAATATCAAAAAATTTCACCTCCCAAAAATACCATAGATATGAAGGATAGAAGTTCCTAAAAATCATAGTAAATTATTAAAAGGAAGATTGAAATAAAATTTAATGAGAATTCCATAAATTATATTTAATAACACATATAAGCTCCTTGAAAGTTGTATGTATTCTGTGTAAGATAAGTTTATAAATTTAAAATAATTTATTTATATATGAATTTTACCATTTTTAATGAGGGTCAGGTCTCGGTCAAAATTATATTTTCAAAAATAATAAAAATAATATGCATTGGTCACCAAGCATAAGGTCAATTAAAGTACGGCGAGCTCAATTTCAATATCAAAAAATTTCACCTCCCAAAGATACCATAGATATGAAGGATATAAGTTTCTAAAAATCATAGTAAATTATTAAAAGGAAGATTGAAATAAAATTTAATGAGAATTGCATAAATTATATTAATAACACATATAAGCTCCTTGAAAGTTTTATGTATTCTGTGTAAGATAAGTTTATAAATTTAAAATATTTTAATTATATATGAATTTTACCATTTTTAATGAGGGTCAGGTCTCGGTCAAAATTATATTTTCAAAAATAATAAAAATAATATGCATTTGTCACCCAGCACTAAGGTCAATTAAGGTACGGCGAGCTCAATTTCAATATCATAAAATTTCACCTCCCAAAGATACCATAGATATGAAGGATATAAGTTTCTAAAAATCATAGTAAATTATTAAAAGGAAGATTGAAATAAAATTTAATGAGAATTGCATAAATTATATTTGATAAGAATATAAGCTCCTTGAAAGTTGTATGTATTCTGTGTAAGATAAGTTTATAAATTTAAAATAATTTATTTATATATGAATTTTACCATTTTTAATGAGGGTCAGGTCTCGGTCAAAATTATATTTTCAAAAATAATAAAAATAATATGCATTTGTCACCCAGCACTAAGGTCAATTAAGGTACGGCGAGCTCAATTTCAATATCATAAAATTTCACCTCCCAAAGATACCATAGATATGAAGGATATAAGTTTCTAAAAATCATAGTAAATTATTAAAAGGAAGATTGAAATAAAATTTAATGAGAATTGCATAAATTATATTTGATAAGACATATAAGCTCCTTAAAAACTGTATGTATTCTGTGTAAAATAAGTTTATAAATTTAAAGTAATTTATTTATATATGAATTTTACCATTTTTAATGAGGGTCAGGTCTCGGTCAAAATTATATTTTCAAAAATAATAAAAATAATATGCATTTGTCACCCAGCACTAAGGTCAATTAAGGTACGGCGAGCTCAATTTCAATATCATAAAATTTCACCTCCCAAAGATACCATAGATATGAAGGATATAAGTTTCTAAAAATCATAGTAAATTATTAAAAGGAAGATTGAAATAAAATTTAATGAGAATTGCATAAATTATATTTAATAACACATATAAGCTCCTTGAAAGTTGTATGTATTCTGTGTAAGATAAGTTTATAAATTTAAAATAATTTATTTATATATGAATTTTACCATTTTTAATGAGGGTCAGGTCTCGGTCAAAATTATATTTTCAAAAATAATAAAAATAATATGCATTTGTCACCCAGCACTAAGGTCAATTAAGGTACGGCGAGCTCAATTTCAATATCATAAAATTTCACCTCCCAAAGATACCATAGATATGAAGGATATAAGTTTCTAAAAATCATAGTAAATTATTAAAAGGAAGATTGAAATAAAATTTAATGAGAATTGCATAAATTATATTTAATAAACATATAAGCTCCTTGAAAGTTGTATGTATTCTGTGTAAGATAAGTTTATAAATTTAAAATAATTTATTTATATATGAATTTTACCATTTTTAATGAGGGTCAGGTCTCGGTCAAAATTATATTTTCAAAAATAATAAAAATAATATGCATTGGTCACCAAGCATAAGGTCAATTAAAGTACGGCGAGCTCAATTTCAATATCAAAAAATTTCACCTCCCAAAGATACCATAGATATGAAGGATATAAGTTTCTAAAAATCATAGTAAATTATTAAAAGGAAGATTGAAATAAAATTTAATGAGAATTGCATAAATTATATTTGATAAGACATATAAGCTCCTTGAAAGCTGTATGTATTCTGTGTAAGATAAGTTTATAAATTTAAAATAATTTATTTATATATGAATTTTACCATTTTTAATGAGGGTCAGGTCTCGGTCAAAATTATATTTTCAAAAATAATAAAAATAATATGCATTGGTCACCAAGCATAAGGTCAATTATAGTACGGCGAGCTCAATTTCAATATCAAAAAATTTCACCTCCCAAAAATACCATAGATATGAAGGATAGAAGTTCCTAAAAATCATAGTAAATTATTAAAAGGAAGATTGAAATAAAATTATGAGAATTGCATAAATTATATTTGATACATATAAGCTCCTTGAAAGTTGTATGTATTCTGTGTAAGATAAGTTTATAAATTTAAAATAATTTATTTATATATGAATTTTACCATTTTTAATGAGGGTCAGGTCTCGGTCAAAATTATATTTTCAAAAATAATAAAAATAATATGCATTGGTCACCCAGCACTAAGGTCAATTAAGGTACGGCGAGCTCAATTTCAATATCAAAAAATTTCACCTCCCAAAGATACCATAGATAGGAAGGATAGAAGTTCCTAAAATCATAGTAAATTATTAAAAGGAAGATTCAAATAAAATTTAATGAGAATTCCATAAATTTATTTGATAAGACATATAAGCTCCTTGAAAGCTGTATGTATTCTGTGTAAGATAAGTTTATAAATTTAAAGTAATTTATTTATATATGAATTTTACCATTTTTAATGAGGGTCAGGTCTCGGTCAAAATTATATTTTCAAAAATAATAAAAATAATATGCATTTGTCACCCAGCACTAAGGTCAATTAAGGTACGGCGAGCTCAATTTCAATATCATAAAATTTCACCTCCCAAAGATACCATAGATATGAAGGATATAAGTTTCTAAAAATCATAGTAAATTATTAAAAGGAAGATTGAAATAAAATTTAATGAGAATTGCATAAATTATATTTGATAAGACATATAAGCTCCTTAAAAATTGTATGTATTCTGTGTAAAATAAGTTTATAAATTTAAAATAATTTATTATATATGCATTTTACCATTTTTAATGAGGGTCAGGTCTCGGTCAAAATTATATTTTCAAAAATAATAAAAATAATATGCATTGGTCACCCTGCACTAAGGTCAATTAAGGTACGGCGAGCTACATTTTCAATATCATAAAATTTCACCTCCCAAAGATACCATAGATATGAAGGATCTAAGTTTCTAAAAATCATAGTAAATTATTAAAAAGAATTTTGAGATAATTTTGTCGAGTGTGAAATAATGATAATTGCATAAATTATATTTGATAAGACATATAAGCTCCTTAAAAATTGTATGTATTCTGTGTAAAATAAGTTTATAAATTTAAAGTAATTTATTTATATATGAATTTTACCATTTTTAATGAGGGTCAGGTCTCGGTCAAAATTATATTTTCAAAAATAATAAAAATAATATGTATTGGTCACCCAGTACTAAGGTCAATTATGGTACGGCGAGCTCAATTTCAATATCATAAAATTTCACCTCCCAAAGATACCATAGATATGAAGGATCTAAGTTTCTAAAAATCATAGTAAATTATTAAAAAGAATTTTGAGATAATTTTGTCGAGTGTGAAATAATGATAATTGCATAAATTATATTTGATAAGACATATAAGCTCCTTAAAAATTGTATGTATTCTGTGTAAAATAAGTTTATAAATTTAAAGTAATTTATTTATATATGAATTTTACCATTTTTAATGAGGGTCAGGTCTCGGTCAAAATTATATTTTCAAAAATAATAAAAATAATATGCATTTGTCACCCAGCACTAAGGTCAATTAAGGTACGGCGAGCTCAATTTCAATATCATAAAATTTCACCTCCCAAAGATACCATAGATATGAAGGATATAAGTTTCTAAAAATCATAGTAAATTATTAAAAGGAAGATTGAAATAAAATTTAATGAGAATTGCATAAATTATATTTGATAAACATATAAGCTCCTTGAAAGTTGTATGTATTCTGTGTAAGATAAGTTTATAAATTTAAAGTAATTAATTTAAATATGAATTTTACCTTATTTTAGGAGGGTCATGTCTAGCGCAAAAATATATTTTCAAAAACAATAAAAATAAAAAGTCTTGGTCACCCAGTACTAGGGTCAATTAAGGGGCGGAGAGTTCAATTTCAATATCATAAAATTTCACCTCCCAAAGATACCATAGATATGAAGGATCTAAGTTTCTAAAAATCATAGTAAATTATTAAAAAGAATTTTGAGATAATTTTGTCGAGTGTGAAATAATGATAATTGCATTAATT
>ARYC01015020.1:0-10354 GCA_000711775.1 Oxytricha trifallax
GAACATACCATTAATAAAAATGGTTTTATTGCCTAAGTTTATGCTAATTCTATTTGGATTTCCCAAGCCCTTATCCGCGTTGTTATTATCCAAACCCAGAACAGATTAGCTATTGACAGAAGCGTTCAGATTTGCACCAGCTTGTCCAATATCAAAGCTTTTGTTTTATTGCACACCCGATGAATTGAGTGCTTCATTCGCTTTTACATTCCCTGAAACTTGCGCTACTTCTGTGCCTCTGCTCTAATTTAGAGGTGATTTTGTCTGAAATAATTTAAAATTGACAAATAAGGTGCAACTAAACCTCCCAAAATTTAAGCCACTCAAGATGCTAAGCTATTATTAATTTTGATACTCATCAATAGTATCATTATCATTGTCTTCCTCGCTTGTAGCATTGACTTCTTTGGCATGTGGGGACACATTACTCCACAGTTTTTGAATAATTTTGAAGGTTTTTGTGCAGTCTGAAAAGCTCTAGAATTTATAGGTCTTTGACTTTCCTGCTTGTATCTGCGAATAGATCTTTATAGCTCTTATCATACCGAGAGATTTGGCTTTGCATACTTGGGTTACGTCGTTTAGGGGAATTTTATTATACTTTAAAAAGAAAACAATTTGTACTATTTATCAAGTAATTCAAAGCATTTAGTTCGAAATGCTTCTTTATTTAAGATTATTATTAATAGTAAGTTACTAACTTTATATTGTAGGGGAATGATTACTTTCTAAGTGATGCCCAGAATACTAGAATAAAAGCATATATAGTTCTCAGTGAGATACATACGACCTGTGTGCAAGATCCCTGATTTGAAAGCACACCCAAAATCATCGAATATCACTTCTTTCTTTGGCAGAGAAAACAACTCACGGACTTAAGTTTAAGAGGAAGTCATTTTATTGATAAATTGTATAAATAGATATATAAAATTGTTATAATTATTTGACAGAAATCAAATCCAACACATTAATGACGTTATTCATTTGATAATGGACTTATAGAGTAAAAACAATTTTAATTATTGTGAATATGTTTGTTTCATCTTGAATGTGATCGTTCCAGGTAAGTTGATTATTCAATAGTTTGACATCGTTACTATACCTCACTCTATAAGAACTAAATTACTCTACCAATACCACCCCTATAAACCCCCTGAATCCCTGTCTCCCAAGCTATTTATTGAATGATATTTATGTGTTGTTTAGGTCTCGGTACTATGATCGTGAGTGGCTTCAGCGAGAAATGGAGTAAGACTTTATTTATGGTGGGAGTTTTCCAACTATTCCTCGCATACATCCTCATCGGCTGGATCTTCTCAATCTACTGGGGCGTGCTTATCCTGAGAAAGAGCTGGGAAGACCAAACTGAATTGCAAAACTTCCTAGAGAAGACCAATCCAAGAAGTGATCAATAATAATTAGTAATTATTTAATACTTAGTATATAGCAACTTAAATTATGTTTAAATTAGGGAAATGGGAAAATTAAACATGATAAGAAATGCTTTTAAGATTTTTTACAAAAATTAAAAGTACATTCCAAGTTATCAGATTTATTAAAATTTTTATATAAATATTATATAATCAATAATAACAACAACATCTAGGACAACCTAATGGCAATCAATTTGGACGTCGATGAACAAATAAAATGACGGCTGAATGATCAATAAAGAGACAATATTTTATATAATGGTCATTTAAGTTGAAATTAAAGTCTAAATATCTAGAAATCATATCACAACAGAGTCAATCTCCATCTGTATTGTTTCTCAATTTTATTCGTAAATATATATTTAAAGGGGGTATCGATTGTTAAATTTGACTAAATAAAATGACAATTTTAGATTAATTTTTTTTAATTTTTTTTTGAATTACATAAACTAATTAAAATATGATGGAGGTATAGAGTTTTTAATAACTTTTAAATAATTGTAAATTTTAAAAAAATCTCTCATTTTTGTCAAAATTTTGAATAGAATTCGAATTTTTTATAAGGGAAAAAGTTCACCTAAATATATATTTTCAGCAATATCTCCACTACAATACAGATGAAAGATTACCTCTCTATAATTGTTTTTTATGTGATTTAAATAAAAGATTTTCAATTTTAAATTCACTTTTTTTTGAATTTACAATTAATAATAACAAATATTTGCATGAAAAAAACATATTGCCATGGAGTTTTGACTTTGGGGACATCAGTGATGAGAGCCCACACTTGTCTGTCCTTCTCGTCGACGTCAATTACACGTTCTCTCATGAACTGCATAGTCTTTGCTGTTTGCATTTTAATGTTGTCTTTGTTGCTATTATTCTAAGCACAAATAATAAAATGGGGGTGTTTTGGGTTACTCTTAACAGATTTAGATATTAAATTTAAGCTTTTTTACTATAAAGTTAATAAGAAATGAAAAATATAAAACAACCCAAATAATTAGTATGAATATGAAGTTGATATGATGCGTAACAAATATTGATACTTACTTCCATCTATGTTATTTATGAATTATTTAAATTATTGCTTAAAAAATATAGATTTCAATACTTACTAATTATTTAGCAGAATTTATTTTCAAAATGTAGCAAGCAATATTAACTCCTAAGTCAAAACTTAGTTTCTTATATAAATTAAAAATTTAACATTAGGTAATTTAAGTTAATCAGTCTATATTTACATTAGCTTTTACAATTCATTCCAAAAGTGCAAATACTCATTTAAATGCCTTATAACAAAACTTTTTTCCTATATCATTGGGGTGTTGTGGAGCCTAGACCACCTGCTTACTGCCGAATTATAGGGTATCTAAATTCATCTAAGCACTTATTAGAGTCGAGTTTTCGTATTTCTACCACAAAATCCTTGACTGCCCTCAAATCATCCCCTTTTAATGTCAAATAAGTGATATAAAGTTTTAATAAATGTATTCTGATTCTAATGAACAATTTTATTTTACTCAAGTTTGCCATATAAAACAAATTAAAAGTGAAAGTGTTCTTGCAGCATTCGATGAGATATATCTTATCTGGGTAGTTGAATTGCTTTACAGTTGCCCCTCGTCTTACAAATGCCTAGGCTATAAATTACTTCTTCAGCGGTAATCACTGATTGATATTTTATAAATCTAAGAATTGAATAAACTATTTATTAGAATGTATCTTCGTGAGGGAGATAGTCAGATTACTCACCACTTGTGATTTAATTGATGTTATTTTCTGCTTCCTTGAAAGTTGCATAGCCTTATCTTTATAAATCTGAATATTTATCCACTTCTGTCACTAGTACATCAATTCTATCGTGAACTAATGGATATCCTTCGAATGTATTTACTAATTTTCAAATAAGTTCATCATATTGTGGTAGTGGCTTATATTTGCAAAATACTAGCTATATAATAAATCTATAAATGTATTCAGGACAGACAATTCTTTTTCATCATGCTGTATGCAAAAACCACGTACGCTATGCTTCGAAGATTTTTACAAAGTAGCTGTACTTTTTCCATTCCATTGCTTTGATTTACCTCCAAACACCATAGCATGTTCCCTTATAATATATACTTGGTTTTATTAAAAAATCTTATCATATATATTATTGTAAAACACAGGGAGTTGCACGGTTGATAATGTCTTAAGGTGAGCACCCCAATTTTTATGATAAACTTTCAGGATTAGAAGCCCCATAATGAAAGATAAAAACCCCTTAATTCAGTAAATCTCGCTTATTACAGCAACTGGAGCATGCAAGCTAACCCATGTTAATTAAGATTAAAATTAAAATTAAATTTTAACAATAAAATACAAACGAATTAATGATAAAATTTTACAAGTAATAATTAAAGTTAATTCAATGATAAAGTAGTAACATTTTAAATTCAAATTATAACAATTAAATTAGCAAGAAACTAAATAAAATGGATCCATTATTTCAATCAATGCGAGAGGAAAACGAGAACCTAATTAAGGCATTGGCTTTTCTTGAGAAATAACTGGAAATAACTATTAGTAAGTATTGAATATTTGATCTTTTACATCATTGATAAATTTCCTAAAAATAAAACCAAGTCGTTATAAGGCTATATGAGTATATCAAAATTTAACTATTATTATTCGACTGTTCATAATTTTATAACCTAACATTGATTTTTTTAGTCGAAAAAGACCAGATTAATGCTCTTCACCTAGACTTTAAAGCTCACTACGAGCAGATGATCTCCCAGAACAACGATTTCAAGAAGCGTTTGGGGGAGGAACATCAAGCTAGAAGGGACCTGGAAATCACTCACGAATAGAGAGCGAGCGACATGAAACGTACTATCGATGCGAGGCAAAGGGATATTGAGCAAATGCAAGCCAAAATGTCACTTCCCATAGACAGTGACATCATGAGAATGAAAATTTATTCGTTAAATATTTCACTCATTAAAATAAAAATTTTATATATATTTCTTGTTATTTGCCAATTAAAGTAAAGATTATACGTTGTCTTATTTTTTCAATGAAAATTTAGAAGGATATAGAGGGAAGACACAGAATAGAGCTTGACTAAAAGCAGCAAGATAACGAAAGATTAAGCGAACAGTATTATGAAATGAAGAGATAAGTTGAGATTTTGAAAACTCAACTAGACTCCAACAGACATGAACATGAAAAGGAAGTTCATATTTATAGTACTATGACATATAGCTGTTAGTGAAATTTTGAATCATTTAATTTTCTTATCAAATTGAAATTAAAGTGATAGATATGAAGGATAAGCACAAGCAAGAAATTCACGAAATGATGCTTGAAAATCAGGCTTTACAAAGCAGAGCAGATGACAAGAGAGACAGAGAGTTGATCAGGCAACTGAGAAGAGATTTAGACGAAAATAAGAGAAGAATCACAGAGATGCTAACTGACTCCAGTGATTTGAGAAGAGAGCGAGATCTGGCCAAATTGGAGAAAAACGAATTGGTCATTCAATACACCAAGGATTTGGAGGAAGAGAGAAATCAAAAGAGATAGATTTAAAGTGAACTTGATAGAGTCGCTTTCAAGCTCAACTGATATTTATATTTATTGGGTATTGGGGTTTATTGCATTGATTAATGAAATCTAGATTTAAAATTTCTTATGAATAAACTGCATAGAAGAGGAAAAGCAAAAGCTTATGCTAAAAGTAGAAAAGAAACAAGGAGAGATTTCAAACACTCATCTTGAGAAAAATAAGCTAGATTCTGTTTTAAGAGAAAAAGATGCTCTCATAGACACTATATGTAAGCAAGTGACTTAACTTAAGGAAGATTTGAGATAGAGCGACATGCAACAATAACACATGGTGAAGAGACTCTAAGAAGAGGAAAAGGAGTTTCACATCAGAGAAAGGAAAGATAAGTCCAAGCTATGCTTTTATTCATTTTAAATTACCTTATCAAAGGAATATGTTTATGTTTTACCTACAATATTCTTAAATTAAATAAGATTAAGCTATAGAAGGAAATTGAGGTGTTATAGAGGCAAATATTAGATATCGAATCAACAAAGAGAAGTGACTTGGAGAAAGCTCAAAGTGAATTTGAAAGAATACAGAGAGAATATAGAATTGTACAAGAAGAAAAGCGTATGAGCTTGGCTAAGCTTCAAGAAGTCTAAGTTTGTCATAATTAATATGAAGATATAGCAATTGCAATAAAAGGTTTTATCAGTTACTTTAATTACAAATTTCTAAGTTGAGTATGAAGCATATAGGAGACAATTTGAGTAAAAACGCATAGAACAGGAGCAGTACGAATTAGAATTGAAAAAATTGCAGGAAAAATACAGGGAAGCTATGTCATAACTGTATTCTCTAAAAACTGACAAGGATCACCTTGAGAGAAGTCTCCAAGTCGCTTAACAAGAAGTTAATAGATTTAATGAGGGATTCATTATAATTATACACATATAGAATATTACCATATTGCTAGTAATTTTTATTGGGATTTGATCAAGAAATATCTATTAGAAACAAAGAGAGAGCTGAAATGTAAGTTAGAATACAAGAGCTTATTACCTATAAAAAATTAAAAAAAGATAATTGTAGTGAGAATTGAAAATATAAGATTATATATTTTGGGGGTACCTCAAATGAGAAGCAGAGAATAGAGACATCCAGGCAAATTGAAAGTTACAAATCTAAGTATCATTAGTACAAAAATAAGTTAAAATAGGCAAATAACAGTCTGCAAACTTTGGCTGAGAGAGTCGCGAAATATGAAATGTACATGGCTGCAGAAAGAGAGAATATTGTGAACAATTAGAGTAATTACATGATCAATTATTATCACTTATTGATGGATTTTGAGTTATTAGTTATAAATATACTCGATTTTTTATGGCAATAATGGTGGAATAGGCAGTGGAGAAGCTGGTCTTGGCAGTGCTATGAAAAACTTAGTAGGCGGAGGGAGTATTTCACAATAAAAATTAAGTCAAAATAGAAGATCACAGGCAGCTCACGCTCACTATTCATCACAGGGATTGATGTCAGACTACGCAGGAGTGGATGACTTCAACCTCAATGACATGCAAAACGATAAAATGAATGAAGAAATAAAGAAATTGCTAGAAGAGAACAAAAGAGCTCTTAACCAGTGAATTATTTAGTTATATATTTGAACAATAAAAGTTAACAATTTAATTAAATTAATCAAAATTAAGCTAATTCACTGAATATTATTTATAATACAGAATAATAGGTATGAGTTTGTTATATTGAATTTTATGATATAATAAGCAATAATATAAGTGATGAGAGCTGAAGTGCAAGGAGAATCTCAAGCTATATCAATATTATTACAATATTGATTTATTTTCTCACTCATATTGACTATCTTCAAATTAGCAGATCACTTGCAAAACCTAATCAATATATTCATCCAAAGTATATTTATTATTATTCAATTAATATTTAATTTTATTTCTCACCATTAAATGAGCAATAATAAAAATTCAAATTATTGTAATTTTTTTTAAAATTGTATTATAGCAATATTTTAGATGTACCAACTATTGCCAGTTCCCTTAGATTCCAAAAACGATTTCAATTATTAATTAGGAGTTTAATCAAATAGTACTTTCTATTTCGCAATGAATTTATTCTGGACCTACTGTACTTATTGTAAACATAAAATAAAATCCCAAAACCCCTGAATCTAACAAATCTTTTATAATCCATCAAATGATTAATTTAATAATAGAGTATAAGGTATATAAACCCATCATTTTAATATGAAATCAAGCTATTCTACTCATTATTCTATGGTTTATTAAGCTAGTCAACTGTGAATTACTTGTTAAGCAGGCCCTATCTAATATCAACTTTAAACTTCAATTCAAAAGTTTAAGCACTTAACTTTCTAATTTGTACAACTTAGTCCAGAAGTTAAGTGAATTAGAGCTATTTGGTCACAGTTTCTTACATTTCTTTGAGTTAAAGCTCTTCTGAATCATGGTTTTGAGAGTTTATGTTGAGATCGTTAAATGCTTCAGTGACTTAAGCCAGTTTCTCTTCTAGGTTCAAGTTCAGGAACATTTAAAAAAGATTTTTAGTGTTGGGTAATTTCCTTATGTCATATTGTCAACAAAAGAAATAAATAAGATTAGGTTGGAAATTTGCAATGCTGATTACTAAGTGACGTGAGATTGATGAGTATAGTCAATCATTATTTGATCAAGAGACTATCTTGCGATATTTGCAATTCCTATGATCTCCTCTGATTGATATTTGTAATTTTAATATTTTTACAAGGTAGAACAAAAAGATTTTACAATCCTCATTCTTAGAATAATAATTTGTACTTATATTTAAATGACTGATTTTGCAAAACACATATTACAATACTATACCTCTATAATAATTTATCATAAAAATTGATCATCTTTGATGAGATTAAGATCAGCGAAGGCTTTCTCCAAGAATTTAACTTTCTATTCATCATCAATCTGCAAATTCTGCAGCTACTAAACCAATGACTTAATCTCTTCATCCTGCTGTTTGCCTAATGTATTTTTGATGTTTGCATTAGCTTTCTCAATCTCTGTGATTTGATAGGTTAACTCATCCATTTACATTATTTAATCATAGGTCACAGGAGCCAGCTTGAGCTACTCCAAACCAGTTTCCAGGTCTTTAATTGACAACTGCAAATCTTTATTTTGCTTGAAGAGCTGCAAGTGATTTTATGTGGTTATGAATTGCTCTTGAGTTAGACCTGGGATCTTCTCGTAGCTGTCTCTAATCATTGGAGAAGATCTACCATGATTTTGCTTTGAAGTTGCTTGATTAGTAGTGCCTTGAGTATTTCCAGACTTCAGTCTGTTTCGCTTACTTCCACTTTGATCATTACTAGTAGCTACGAAAGTAATGTCTAAGTCATTTTCAAAAGGCACTGGATCATCCAAAGACTGTAACATAGCTTACTTTCCTGTAAAAGTTTAGCGTTTAACATCTGGATCGTTATTAAAAGTTGAATTGCCGTAACTATCTATTTAACGACCTTAAAAAAGAGCTTTCTCATCACTCTCAGCAGAAGAGTTAAAAACTTCACCCACAACGGAGAATCTTCTTCCAAGACTTTAAACTAGGATTAGTAATTATTTATAAATATGAACCCTATATTAGGCTCTAAGTTTACCTACCATTATTTGCATTCTATCCTAAACCCAAAGCTTATTTCAATTTGCTTCCAATTTGCTAGTCATTCTCCTAAGCATTTTAATATATAGATTAATTACTACTATTTCCCTCTATAATAGGATGCTATGGGTTAACGAGACTTTTCCTCTAAAACTGAATTTATTGCTATATTTCACTTAATCTATTTGTGTTTAAAGTTTTGAGTTTTGAGGAGTTTTACTGGTCTTGTGCGATTTACTACATGTTTTAAGTTTCAGAGATAAATTTTTACTTGAAAGAATGAGGGTCTTATTATTGATGCTGGTTTTAATAGGGTATGCTAGAAATACTGCCAAAATTCAAGCTAGATGGAGCATCATAACTAATTTACTAATATAATAATGACTTTCAAATATATTTGGAGTTAATTTACTTATAAATCAATACTTTGAAGATTAGAGGAAGTCAGTAAATTAAGTGAAGATTGATCTACATCTACCTTTGACATTAAATTTCCTTGAAATTTGATCTCTTCTGATGACATTTCTTCAGGCTCAGAAGCAATGCTCGACATGCTTGGCTTCCTCAAATTTGCCGTAAATCTCACGTTTTATTGCTATTATTGAATTGCTTTCTCTCTATCTTGCTTTTATTGTTACTGTGATTGAACATTCTTGTCATTAACATTGCTATTGTAATTACTTACTGCTTTTAGTATACTCTTCTTTGGTTGTGATTGAAGTGATAATTAAGGTTATTGCTGTTGTTATTATTGCAAAGAAGATGGAATTGGTTGTTATTGTTAATTATTAGGTGGGTTTTATTATTGTTAAATAGATATTATTGAAGAAAATTCACTTAATTATTAAGCAAAGTTCCTAAATCCTTATTCATTTTTACAATAATTATACAAATCCTTATGCTGCTGATTTGTTTGATTATTAGACATTTTATTGAGAATTAAGTATTTTTTATTTGTTTAGCTCTAAGGAGGACAAATAAATAAAATCAATTATAAGACAAACGATAACAAAATCCAATAAAATCTCTTATCAAATTAATAAAATTACAAATCATAATACCTAAATTCTATATAAAAACAAAAATAATATGTGTTTTATAAATTATCACATCTAGTTCAATAATTGCCCCTATAATATTTTAATTTTTTATTAAACTTCAAAAATATCTTGGTTATAATTCTAACATACCAGAATTAAACACTCCCTTAGTTTATGTGCATTTCCTGTTAAATTTATTAATTAATTCATAAGTATTGTTAAGAAATGATATAGTAATTTAAATTTATAATTCAAATTTAATTCATTTAATTTGCAAAACAATCATTTTAGAATTTATTTATCATTTTTAGATAAAGAGATATATTATATTATATTAATTGCATATATATTTGAATTTATACATATGAAAATGTTCTAGAGATATAATATTAGTAAAATAATATAATTATACAATAATATTTATAAAATGCAGTCAGCTGATTTAGATAACAAAGTGCAGCAATAAACTTAATTTTATATTCCTTAATCAATAATTTGGAATATATTTTTTTTACTTTTTTTATAATATTAAGATTATTTTAATAAGATTAATTTCCTTAATAAATGTAATTTGAATTTACGTGCGTAAAATGCCCTTCATTAAAGCAATAATACTATCTGAACTGGAGGATGATGTAGAGATCTACCGTTACATT
>ARYC01015026.1:0-11302 GCA_000711775.1 Oxytricha trifallax
CAATACTCTCATACAAGAGACTTGAAAAAGCATCTATAAAAAGCTCACAAGAAAGATATAGAAGTTGAGAATCATGAAGTTGAGCTGAAGCTTCTCAACAAAAGAAAAGCGAGGAAAATTCTAAGGTCGTTGTGCCTGAATAAGCAAGAGAGTTAAACTACGTTAGGAAGGCACGCAACCAACTGACCTCTGAAATAACAAGAATTATGATCAAGATTCAATACAAGAAAATACCGGTTCTTGCTTAAATTGACCTAGATACTTCTCTTTAAAGCTACCTAATACTAGAAGAATCCTTTGATAAGAAAGTTATCAATGATCATCAATACGCATACAAGGTGTATCCCTTCAACTATCTCTTAAGTGATGATAAATATTAGACGGAGTTACAAATGAGTATCAAGTACTAACTCAAGCAAAGTTTAAAGAGTGTAGTTACTTAATCAAGCTAGATGCTGTTCTCCTTGCCAAGGATCATGTTGCTTTCAGACTTCCACTCTACGAAATGACCCTAAGAGATTTCATAACAGATCAAAGGAATCATAAGTAACTTGGATAAATAGCAACTCAGACCGTATAAGGTATAAAAGAGCTTCATAAGTTAGGGTTTGTTCACAGAGATTTGAAGCCAGAAAATATAATGATAAACTTCTCACCTGTAAGAGTACAATAATCGATTTCAACAGAGCTTAAAGAGTGGAAGTATCAAGGCTTGGAACTGTAATGGGAACGCAAGGGTACTATCCAGAAAGAGAGGATGGAGAGATGGAGACTTTTAGTGGGATGTGTGGGCTTTAGCAGCAATAATAATAGAGTGCGACATGCCTCGCAATGAATACTACTCTACAAGATGCGAGAAGGATGCTAAACAAAGAATAAAGCAATTTATTGACAAAACAAGAGTATCTCAATCAATAAAAAAAATGGCAGAGTAAATAATAATTAAACCAAACTAAAGATCAGACATACCAATAAAGTAGATAGAGTTGTGGTTA
Source organism: Oxytricha trifallax (assembly GCA_000711775.1). NCBI lineage: Eukaryota > Ciliophora > Spirotrichea > Sporadotrichida > Oxytrichidae > Oxytricha > Oxytricha trifallax. The sequence continues at coordinate 996 of ARYC01015026.1, forward strand.
AGTAAGATAAACTTCAGACCTCTCCCACATGATCCTAAGGTGCATTTTGAGTGATTAAATTAAATACATTTACTATAAATTTCACAATAAAACATATTAATAACCCCAACCCCTAAAAAATTCCCTACAAATCAAAGCACTTATAAACCTCATTAAGGGGTTTTGGGGTTTTGAATGCAATATTTATAAAATCCTTTATATAAATTACTATTTATCTTTTAATAAAATTAATACAACCTAAATTTGCATATTTTTTTGCAGTCTTTGAGTTAAAAAGTTAATTAATATAAATTTGATCAAAAATATAATCAAGCACTATTTAAAATTTGTGAAATAAAATTAATGTATTTAATTACAAAAATAAATGATTAACATTTTTAATAAGTCCACAAATATTATATAAATAAATCAATAGTTTTAAATAGATATTGTTATAAACTGAAATAATTATGTTTTTTTTATAATATAGAGTTATATTTAATAAAAATTTGATTAAATAATATTTATACTTGGCACCAAGAAATTAATGAGCGCCAAATATAAATATATTTATAAAATTTCATGCAAATTCGCAAATTAGTTTGGTAGCATGACATGACACCTTCCAAGGGCAGGCAAACACTTGATTCTGGAAAATTCAAAGTGTTGTGATGCAAAAGATTATTATTAATAAATCATTTGCTTAGAATAAGCTTCATTCCTTGTTCTTTTTAACTCCTAGTAGTACGAACTTAAATTATGTTTAAGTCTATAATTAAAATAATTCCATAGTAAAAACCAAAAATTTTATTTCGAATCATTTATGATTTTATTACCTGGATTACGAAATGATTTTCAATAATTATCTTATTTATATAAAATAATTGTTACACCTGAGACTATTATTCTTTTTATTAGTAAGATAGTCTTCTAATTTTCGAAATAATAAATGTAGTAGTTATACTTTTTGTTCCAGTATTTTTCTATATGCTAATTGGAATGGACTATTTTGTGGTTCAATCCAAATTTATAAATGAACTTCTTAATTATCTTCATTGAATTAAGGACTTATCAATTAAATAATATTTTTATGTATTATTCATAATTTTGCTGGTTTTTTGTAGCAATATCTAATATTTAATCAATTTGACTTGATTGAATTTTTAGCAGAAAATGTAGTTATAGCAATGAATAAGGGAAGAGCTTGCTGAAGAAAAAGAATTAAAGAAAATTAAATTGTACTAATTGCAAAAATATATAGATCGATAACTAGCTGAGCTGGATGTAACTTCTAATTATAAACGATGAATTAAACTGCACTAATTTCATCACAAAACTTAATGAGAACATCTATTTTCATTGATGTCTACGCTCCTTTTTCTAGTTTGAATATCACTATTATGTCCTTGAAGATAAACAAAAAAACAAAAAAACTGAGAACAGGCAATTATGGCAATTAACGAAACAGCATTAATCTGCCAACCATGAAGTAATCTAAGCAAAATGGCAATATAAAAGCAAAAACTAATATCAAATTACAAAGAATGAATGATAGAATCAATTAATTAAAAAATGATCCAATGCCAAACCTACACAATCAGGTTTAGACAGTATTAATAACCTAAAATTATTTGAAATTATAATATAAATTAGAGTATACTTATATATAAGGCATTTAATAATTAAAAATAGATAGTTAATATTTAAAAATAATGTATTATATTGAAAATTATTATTAAAATTAGAATGCTAAAACTATTGATATTTGTGATGCTTGTTGCTTTGACTGTCTAAATGTAAAAAAATAAGTAGTTTATTAAAGGTTCTAGGAAGTGAATGAGGTAGAATTGATGGATGAATACTCTTATAAGTATCTCTGCAAAGCCTACTTAGGACTTTAATTTTGAGAAGTTCACTCCTAAAGAAAGGAAAATAATTTAAAATTTGCTAATAACACTAACAAAAACACATGTTGTTTGCAGAAAGAAAATAACTATAAAATTAACAGTATTTTTTATGAGAGAAACAAAATTAAAAACTAATGTAAAGATTTCACTGAAAAGATATTTTGCTCATTCTGTGATAGTAAAATTGTAAATTTCTAAATTTAGAAAAAAAATACTTTATAGGAATGAATAAAAAGAAAGGATTGTGTTAAAGTTTTGTCAGATATGGATTATGGATTGACATGTGTCTAGTTTAGATCTTTGTGATTAACCCAGATTAAAATAACATACTCTAATTTGCAAGTGAATGAAAAAAAGAATATTACACAGTATTGTTTATTCCTTCAAATATATAAAGAGAAAGTGTTTTAATGACTAAAAGATCCTCATTCATCAATTAAAGCTAAAGTTAGTCTTATTGAAGTTACAGGTTTAAGAATAAAACGGAGCAAATAAGATTAATTCTAGATGGAAAATGTGTGCATATTAAAATGTGAAAATGAACAACAAATGATGTAAATATATCACTATGGTATAAGGAATAGAGTAATTGCTTCACACAACTTAAATCAAACATATAGTAGATTTAATTATATTTTCACTATCATTGTAAAATAGATAAATAAGAAAAATATAAAAATTAGTTGTTATTAAATTGCAATTATTTGACTTAATTGGAATTATATCAGGTATAAATAACATGACAATGAAAAAATTTATATAAATAAAAGTTTATTACTCAAAGGAAAGTTGTTAAAGCACTTTATAATTCATCAAAACATGTTGTTGTTCCTCAAAATAGAGATAATTAAGCAGTTTAACCCCAAAATATTAACTATATGCCTTAAAGAGACTCTAAATTAACGTGTTTTTAAGCCAATTAATAGGTAGTTCCTTCACAATTATGACTTAATTTATATCTTGATTAGAATGTTTAAGTCCATCTGATTTATACTTTGATAAAAATGTGAGCACTCTCAAAAATGCAAAAAAAAGCTTCAAAAATAAAGAATAACCATTTTAGAATATTTATGAAGAAACTTAACGATTTGGAGTTTGAAATAAAGAGGCAGGTGTGGTTTGAACTCGATACGCTAATGAGCATTTCTAAATTTATAATTAATTTATTTATTTGTTCATTAAATATTTATTTGATTATAAGTGGTATTTCTTGTATTAAATATCAGATTACTGATAAATCAAAATAAGTGACTCACTAAAGAAAAGTTTCAATAAATAATAATTAAAAGGTAGAAATATATTTACAAAAGAAAATTAGTAATGCATCATTTGTTTCTATAATTTAATAATAGTTAACTTATCCTTTTAGAAGTCTTCTAAGCTCAAAGCTAAAAAAGCAAGAAGTTGTCTTCTCAACAAATCAAAATCAACCACCCTGAGGAGAAAATATTTCGAGGTGTGTCTAAAATCAAATGGTTAAGTGAAAAAAATATAATTAAACTATCTTCATGTTTTAAGTCGCAATAATAATTTCCGTAAATTAATATATAATATAATAAATAAAGGGGAAAACTAACTACAAATAAATGTATTTTTTATGTATTATTAGATAATAATTATAATTGCCAAAGTGTGAACAAATTTTGAAGTAAAAATTCTTTTTTATAAATATAATTATTGTAAAATATAAAACTTTATACAATTATTCTCAAAATGGCGTTTATAATTATTCATATTATTACTTCTTTCTTTTGATTTATAGATTTAAAATAAATTAAACTTTAAGATCTATTATTGAGTTTCTGAGTAATGTAAACTATTTAGAACCAATATATCTTGGTGTGGATATTGTTGATACATTCCTTTAAGTAACTATTAATTTGAAAGTTTAAAGGACAATCAAATAATAAATATGCAAGATATAATTAAAAAGGCAATTACAGAAAAGGAAAAAATATACAAAAGCGACAGTATAAAAATCATTAAGATTGAAACAAGTCCCAAAAATATCATCACTTATTCAGAAACATTTCTGAGTAAGCTTGAAATTTTAATGAATAATGTAAGACTTTAATTTGCTTATCAAATTTATACAACATGAACGTGTTATTGATTTAATCTATAAGTAAGGTAAAAGAACTATTTAAATTAAGGTAATCAGGCAAATTGACAAAGAGGAATTTGAATAAAAACTGTTAAGTTTACATAAAGAGAATAAAAGACTCATGCAAAAATATAGCAATATGATAGAATCAAAGTAAGTTCAGGTAATATTCCGGAAAATATTAGTAATTAGACCAAAGGTACATTAATTGAGTTTCATCTGTTCACTCTTCATTTCATTTGCCTATGATAAACACTGCATACTTATTAAAAGCATATGGTAAAATAAGTTATCTATCTTAAAAACTGCATCTACACCTGTAACAAGCAAGCCGACACTTTTTTAATATATTGAAGGGTATTTAAATTCTTCCCAGCCTACTTTGTATAGACCAATCTAGAATATGAAGGATGAAAAAGTAATTGAAGATTTAAATAGGAATGTTAAAGAATTAGAGAAGACAAACTTATTGAAGAAACAAAATCACTCTTTACTTTAGGAATTAAACTTTGTAGGAAAAAATGAATCAGTTTGAACATAATATAAATTTTAAGATTTTCAACGATCAAATAAAATATTCCAAAATTTTTATTGAGCAACATCTACCTAAAAAGGAATGAAATACTCAAGAGTTATAGTACTATGATAGGCGATACTCATATTAATAGCCCACTAAAATAGAAGAGTTGCTTATAGAGTAAAATATACCAGTTGTAGAGAGTTAGTTCTCCACAATATTAACAACTTGAATCGTATACTATGAATGGTAGTATTAACAGGTAGATTATATAATTATTTTTGCGACAATTGGGAAGTAAATTAATTCTAAAAACCAAAATCCATTTATTAAATTTGTACTTGTTCAAAGCAGTTTATATTTGAACTTTCTTACAAAAATGTCAACAAGTGTAGTTTTAATCATCATTATAAATATCAAGCTTTATTGATTCATAAATTAGTATTCTAATTCACTTATATTAGATAAATTTTACATTATAATTTAAGCAATAAAAATCATATTTATCATCAAAATCATCAAAAATGAATAGCCGGCTAAATTAATCCCTGTAAAAATGATAGATTATATAGATTCATTGTATTTTGAAGGTTAATACATGAAATGAAAGGATTTAATAGTATAGAAAACCAATCACTTCAAAACGTAATTGCTTTAAGTAACCGAAATATAAAATAAAAATCTGAATACCTTTAATATTTTCTACTCCCAATAAAGTGAAACGTTGTGTATGCTTAGAGATTCTGTATCCTGTTCATTAATCTCATTTAAATCTTCGTTTATTATCTCTTGCTTAAAGCCTATTATTTTCATCTAAGAAGTATCGTTGTGTGAGTTAAGCTTTTAACAAAATCTTCATTGTTGCTAAATTATATTTGATAAAATTGTAAATGAGTCAAAATTTCATTACTCTTATTATATGATTTGTAAACAAATTTCATGTTAATTCACAGTTTATATTTTCTGGTGTCAGCAAAATTATTACACAATCCTGAATTTAAATTTTAGTTTATTATAGAAGATATAAGATGTTTTGATGACATCTTAATATTAGTAAAAGTAGCAGTAAATAACTCAGGTAAGGTGATTAATAAATATGGAACTAATTAATTATTTATTAGTAGAAATGGAGTTTCTAAGCAAGTTAAGCATGACGATCATATTGAAGATTTTTCTACTTTGATTGGAACAGTTTTTGGAGTTGCTACGATGAGTTCAAAAGAATCGATATTGAAAGATAACCGTACCTAAACATACATAAATAATCTGTTTTACTGTTTATAGGTAACCACTGACTGAAAAGCCTGATCAGTGACCAGGCATGCATATGTAGTGATCCAAGCTGGAGCCAAGAGATCCTTCGCCGGTGACAACCGTTGGCAGGTGGAGGGGTTCGAACCAGGCTCCTCCAGCTACATGGCGAGGTGGTCACACCCTCGCTTCCTGGTAACTGATCCATCTTAATATTAAATTAAAATTATCACCATTAATTCTTTGTTAGAAATATCTTAAAGGGTTAACAACAGTGGCTATAAGTTTATTTTAAATATGTAGATAAACTTAAATTATGATTGTTTGTAATATTTATATTATTGTAACTCTTTGTAGTTGTGATTCAAAGCAATCTTTGATGATTATATTCCATTAAATTAAAGCTTGTCTGATCAATTCTGTTATGTATGACTCATTCTATTTGTTAAAGGTGGAATCTCGTGACTAAAGTCTTAAGAAATTATTATATTAATTTGCTCCATTAACTTACCCAAATCTTAATAATTCATTAATTTTTGTAATTCCATAGCAATATTATCAATTCTTGCTGAACTATTATTTGTACACTGCTATTTATCATCTACTTTTCCCCTTCAAATCGGCATTGATCCATATTTTGAACATGACTATTATTTTAATTCCAAATAATTTGTGATATTACATTTAACTAAACTATTCTCAAGATCAATAGGCAAGAGACATATTACTTTAAATATGGGCAATCAATTTTTTAAAATTCTTGATAAAACTCAAAATAGATATCATTAAAATATTGACAAAAAAGTAAGAAAATTAAATTTTTATGATCATTTGTTTTGTAGTTTTATGATGATAAAATTATTAACAATACATAAAAATCAAAGTTAAAGAATGATTAATTTGTTTGTTTTACTGTCATAGATTCAATTCAATAGAGTCTTTTATGTATCATTTTATAAATACTCTAAAATTTTAATTTTATATTAATATTTTAAAGCAAGAATAGTAAATAATAAGAGAAGTTACTTAAGCACAAGTAAACAAATTAATGATCAAGGAAAACAAAAAGCAGATCATAGATTTAATTATGCTCTGAATTTTATTATTTTTACGATAAATTATAGCGATGAACTTGTTAATTCACACCCATTAATTATTTTTGCAATCAATTATGAACTATTATTAAAATTGATTGCAATATATTGTAATTATAAATATGATAGAAAGTATTGATGAGCGCTATTACGATTATTCCCAGATATTTAAGAATGTGTCAATTGCATGTTTACCTTAAGCACCAGCAAAATCCATTCAAAAAGAAGAAATTCTTGAAGTTAAAAGTACAAACATACGAATTACAAATGTTCAGATTGCCATCAGAAAAACATTTCATGCATGGGTCTTTAGACACAGAAGACATTTTTGGATAAAGAAAAGGCATTGAGCACTCATCATTCATTTTTGCATAATTGAATATAGATTCAAACCTAGCGTAGATTTATTTCTTACTAACTATACTCCCATTTACCATTAGCTTTAATCAATATTATGAATTATTTACTCTCAATGAGAATAAGCTAAATTCAGATACAGACAAATTTTCAATTAAAAACTTTAAGCCAAAAACTCTCAAGAAATATCAATAAATTATGATAAAATTTTATTGCTTAACTTGACAAGGGAGAGAAAAATTTTTAGTAAAGTAAATTTTTATTTTTTCTTATATTAAAAAATACTTTTTGACTACTTTAAATTGATTTTTGTGACTTCAACTTTATTGTGATTCTAACATATAATTCAAAATTTATATTATTTTTTTAAATTTACAATGATATCGATTATTAATTTTTTAAATCAATTTTAAGAAATATAATATTAAAATCTGAAATTAATTACATATTCACAAATTAAAAATGAGGGAGAGTGGTTTGTATGTGTAAGATAGATTTCAAGTAAGTAAAACTAAATTTATTATGATTTTTAAGCAAAATTAACAAATGCTTTATTTTGCATTTATTGCTTTAATATTTTAATCAAAAAGTAACTTTATTTTAAAGTTAAATCTGAATCACTAGATTTGAAATCGGCCTGCAATATTCAAAAAAGTATGTATATTAAACTACACAATACTCTACAAATCCGCTCTATCAAATGTTAAAACAATTAATTTCTAGACTGCTCATTAGATAAAAATGTCTTTGTTCGCTAAATCAAAACTATCTTGAAAAATCATAAATAAAAATTAGCTCACTAATCAAACATAAGAAGGTTGATAATATAAAAAATAGCTTGCAAATAAATATAGCATTTTTACTTCTTATCTTGCTATAAATTAAAACTGCTCATTAATTATCATATTCATGATAGATGTTTATTTTTAAACTAAAAGCATTTCATAATGATATGTATTTTATTAATACCATTTAATATTTCTTCATTTCATCATACAAAAAGCTATTAAAAATTCAAATTATTTTATTGAATTCCATATTGACATAAAAACTCACGTTTATAGAGTTTAATATGCAAGAAAATTTATAGGCATTTATTTTATAAAAATATGTATTTAAAATTTATGTGCTAGTAAACTTCACCGTCTGTTCCATCCAAAGAATATGTTTTAATATCTTATGAATATGATGTTTTCAACTTACTCATTTGAAGTCAAAGAATCTAAGATTTATATATGTATTTTATGTTTGAGTCAATCAATCAAATTTAAAGTAAATTATTTGCTTAAGATGAGGAATTATTTTGATTTTAATGTGATTCATGGTTTAGATTACCTACATGATTCTGGGTAGTTTATACTTTTGAATAAATTAATTACTTGATTTCTTTACATCTTTTACAGAGGATGAGTCAATTCTAAATAAAACTAATAAAACCCCATGAGAATTATTTAAGATAAAAATCGTAGGTTATAAAAAGCTGTTTGATCAAGAAAGAAAATGAAATAATTTTAAATTAAACTTTTTGTATAAAAATATTAAATTCCTTAGGGATTCGAACTCTGATATTCATATATTCAGCAAGCTTATTTTACAAACTGAACATACATCTCAAATTATAGTTCTTTCATCTAGTTACTCTTTTATATATCCTAATTCTATAGTTAATTTTTTAAATTCCAAAAGTCTTGCTTATTGATGATTTATTTTTGGTTGTTAGAGGAAATCGTAAGAAAATAAGAGAACTTACACTTAGAACAAAAATCAAGACTACTTAAGAAATAATCAAGAAATCAAAGGAAAATCATAAATACAGAAGGACCACGGAGTTTGATTAAATAATTGAAATCACAAATTATTCAACAATTTTTGAGATCTTGAATGGTATTTGTGATTTAAAAAGTGAGAGAGAAGTCTTTAATAAAATATGAATTTCTAATTTCTAGTTATGAAATATTTATATGAATTAAATGATGATGATTAATATATTTTTATAGTATTATAATTCTCTTTCTTGATCAAATAGCTTTTTATAACCCACGATTTTTATCTTAAATAATTCTCATGGGGTTTTACATATAATTGTTTTGAACTATCTAAACCGTTTTCTAGAATACTAAATTCAGATAGTTTTTATGACTTCATCTTTCCATTTTGCATGCTTGAAGAAAGTTTAGCAATAATTTAATAGGTTTTAATATAATTCCCATAACTTTTACAATAATATTCGCTAAAAAATGAAATTGAAATGTTTCTTTTTGCGTAGAGCATTCGAGTCTAATTATGAAGTAAATTCTGCTTGTTTCACCTTAATATCCTTAAAATCATCAACTATAATCATTACCAATCAAAACCCCAAAACCCCTTAATGAGGTTTATAAGTGCTTTGATTTGTAGGGAATTTGTTAGGGGTTGGGGTTATTAATAGGTTTTAATGTGAAATTTATAGTAAATTTATTTAATTTAATAACTCAAAATGCACTTTTGGATCATGTGGGAGAGGTCTGAAGTTTATCTTACTTAACCACAACTCTATCTGCTCTATTGATATGTCTGACCTTGAGTTTGGTTTAATTATTATTGACTCTGCCATTTTGTTTCATTGATTGAGATTCTCTTGTTTTGTCAATACATTGCTTTATTCTTTGTTTAGCATCCTTCTCGCATCTTGTAGAGTAGTATTCATTGCGAGGCATATCGCACTCTATTATTATTGCTGCTAAAGCCCACACATCCCACTAAAAGTCTCCATCTCTCCAGTCTTATCTTTTGGATAGTACCCTTGCGTTCCCATTGCAGTTCCAAGCCTTGATACTTCCACTCTTTAGGCTCTTTTGAAATCGATTATTGCTACTCTTACAGGTGAGAAGTTTATCATGGGTCATTATATTTTCTGGCTTCAAATCTCTGTGAACAAACCCTAACTTATGAAGCTCTTAAATACCTTATACGGTCTAAGTTGCTATTTATCCAAGTTACTTATGATTCCTTTAATCAGTTATGAAATCTCTTAAGGTTATTTCATAGAGTGGAAGTCTGAAAGCAACATGATCCTTGGCAAGGAGAACAGCATCTAGCTTGATTAAGTAACTACATTC
>ARYC01015028.1:0-12170 GCA_000711775.1 Oxytricha trifallax
ATAACAATCAATTTTAATACTAATCATTTTAAGATTAGTTTTGAATATTGTTTTCTATCGAATTGTTAAATTTTTGAAAAAAAATGCGAATATCTAATAATTAACTTTATAGTCAAAGTATAAACATAGATACTAAAAAAAAACAAACTAAATTTTTCATTATTTTAAAGCTAAATTTCCAAACTTTATAGTTTATGTAATATAATATTTTTAATTTTCTTGAGAATCGTAATATTGAAGAAATAAACTAAATATAAATTTATTCTCTATATCATTTTTTAAAAAATTGATAGTATTTTAACTCGATGATTGATGAAATTTTATTATAATTGAACGCTAAAATTTATTGATGGGAGGACTATGCGGATCCACTCTAAAGTGTAATCGCAACGGAGAATTTAAAAGTTAATTTAAAATAATTTTTAATTTATGAAATTATAATTATTTCTAATCAAATATTCATTTCTTAAATTTCCAGAAGTGGATTCTTTTTCAAACAAAATATCTTCTCATTATGGGAGCAGTGACAATATTAGAACTCTTAGAAGACAAATTTCTCTCACCAAAATTAGTAGAGAAGGTAATTTTGAATTTTTATATTTTTCAATTTCGGATTTCCAAGCTTTTATTTGATATTTAATATAATGGAATATGGAACTACTAATATCGAAACATGCTATTGTGTTTTTATATACTAAAAAAGTATAATGGCTTGTATTATTTATTGAATATATGGAATATAATCATGATGAATTTCTTTTAAATTCATAAATTTTCATAATTTGAGTTATAATAAATTAATAATTAGTAATCAAGATATTGATATATATATATAAAAAATCTTAAAGAAAGGCCTGCCAAGTAGTTATATTACTTTTTTTTGCTATTTTAATATGATTGAATTGTACAACTACTCCTTAAATTCATGTGTTTCGGTCTAGTACAATTACTGTCCATACTGGGTGCAACGCCTATTTAAAATAAATAATGTGTTTTGTTTCTTGCAAATCACATGTTATATGAATGGCACTAAACCTTATTATCAGGCATATATTATATTTTATTAATATAATTGATTTATTTAGAAATTTAATTTCACTTTTTTATGGATTAAATTTAATGAATAAAATTTATCATAGATGTTCTGATTCAGGGAGTTGAAAGTCAATTAAAAATGCTTGAAAATAAATTAAATATTTGCAGTGACAAGATCGCTGAGTTTTAGAAATTAACTCTTTCCCCAGACATCAAGAAAGCTAAAAAAAATATTATTATTAAAATAAAATTACTTTAAAATATCTTATTGATTTATATAATTTATTATCATAAATTTTCGAGTTTTTTTACTACAACTTAGAATACGTATATCTTGGATTTACTAGAAGTACATTAAATAAATAGTTCTAAATATATATAAATAGCTTATTATCACTACTGATAATTTCATAAAAATTTATTAACTTCAAAATTAATTGAAATTTTAAAAAATTTTATGTAAGAAATTAAATATCAAATAAAAATAATTTATATTTTAATGAAGATTATTTATTTAAGCATTAATAATAAAAAGTAAACTATAATATTAAAAAATAACGAATGTAAATTAAATTCACAAATTGATGATGCTAAACTTTAACGAGAGTCGTAAGCATTTTTTATGAAGTTTCTAAACTCTTTTAAATTTAGAAATGTCATATAAAATGGTGAGACAACATTTTATGTTGTGAATAACAGAGAATAATAAATTATAGAAGAAAGACTGTTGTTATATAATTAAAATAAAATATACCAACAGAAACTGTGTTAATAAGTTAATTGTTCTAAACGTACACCCTGACCCCCGCTACCCTCCTTCTTGTAGACCCTCTCTTGTAGTACCACCCGACCCCCCCGTACCCCCCCCTAAAATATCCTATTTCATATCAAATTTTTTATCATTAGGGTCTAAATCGATTTCCTTCTTGACTTCTCGACATAATAAATTTTATTTTTTTATATATAAAATTTCATAAATTTATCAAAATTTTTAAATTCTATATTAATGCCTTATATGATTTGATTTTTAAGTTTTGATAGGTTTCACAATATTTTTCAACATTTTTTTGCCTATCCTTTGTGAAAAATATATAAAAAATAATTTTGAATTACAAATTTTAAAATTTAATTTATAATTAATTTTTATTGACTACCATACACAAATTTTATTCAAAAATTTTTTTTCGCTTAAATCAATTTCATTCGACTTCATTTCAAGAAAGAGTATGATTAATTCTTTATAATCAAAATTTTCAATATTTTGTAATTGTTAATGAAATAAATTACAAAATATTGAAAATTTTGATTTTAAAAAATTAATCATACTCTTTCTTGAAATGAAGTCGAATGAAATTGATTTAAGCGAAAAAAAAATTTTGAATAAAATTTGTGTATGGTAGTCAATAAAAATTAATTATAAATTAAATTTTAAAATTTGTAATTCAAAATTATTTTTTATATATTTTTCACAAAGGATAGGCAAAAAAATGTTGAAAAATATTGTGAAAACTTGTCAAAACTTAAAAATAAAATCATATAAGGCATTAATATAGAATTTATGAATTTTGATAAAATTATGAAATTTTATATATAAAAAAATAAATTTTATGATATCGAGATGTCAAGAAGGAAATCGATTTAGATCCTAAGGATAAAAAATTTGATATGAAATAGGATATTTTAGGGGGGGTACGGGGGGTACTATCAAGAAGGAGGGGAGGTGGGGGGGTCGGGTGTCGGTCAGAACAATTATATAAATTGTTGTTCTTGTAAGATTTATATAATAATTTAAACGAATACCTAAAATAATAATAAGTATTCTGTTGCAAATTATATTGAATTTAAAACCAGAAAGTTAGTGCATATAAGTGGTGTGTTGACCTTGATTCTATTCTCCTAAATTACGAAAACATTATTGGTTTTGATGATAGATTAAACCCATTCGAAGGACCTTCCCTATTCCTTAATGGAAGTCTGAGTGTCTAACACGAAGAATAAACATATAAGAAACTTTTCCCTAATTGCATGATAGAATCAGTTGAAGGAGCTGGACATTATCTTCATACAGACAAACCAAGAGTTGCTGTCACAAGTATCGCTAGATTTTTATATCATATTGAAAGAGAGCCTTAAACTGTAAATGTTTGAAAGACATGAATCCCACAGACTATAACTTTTGGAATATTACTTTAAAGTCAAGGTCAATAAATATATAGTTATCAATAGTATTGTTAAATTTTACATAATTAGAAAAATTTGTTAAATTTCCAAAATTAAATTTACTTTACAAAACACCTCTAAACCATCAAACAGCAATTAAGGAAGACTGTATTTATAATAATTATGAGTTAGCTTGTGAATTATTTTCTAGGAAAAAATTTCACAGCTTAATTTTGATTGGTTAGACTGCAATTAAAACTCATGCTTACTATTAAATAATTATCATTATTTGATATTAAATAACAAACACTAAAACTTTCAACATGCCAAAGGAAAAGAACCATCTTAACCTCGTCGTTATCGGTCACGTCGACTCTGGAAAATCAACCTCAACTGGTCACTTGATCTTCAAGTGCGGTGGTATCGACAAGAGAACCATCGAAAAGTTCGAAAAGGAAGCCGCCGAAATGGGAAAAGGTTCCTTCAAGTACGCCTGGGTTCTTGATAAGCTTAAGGCCGAAAGAGAAAGAGGTATCACCATTGATATCGCTCTCTGGAAATTCGAGACCGACAAGTCAGTCTTCACCATCATCGATGCCCCAGGTCACAGAGATTTCAGGGGGGAGTTTCCTACTCGAAGAAGTTTTCTGCACTGTTTTTTTTATTTATGTTAAATTTAATAGATTTTGCAAAAATTAAAAAATTAAATATTTTTATGACCCATTAAATATTTTTATGACCCATTAAATATTAAGAGCATATTGTTCATCATTGAAGAAGCTCAAGAAAATACAGTCTAACATTACATAGGCATGGTAAGAACAAGATAAATTGAATCAGAAACACACTAACAATTAGATACAATATTAGGAATTACTATAATAAAGCAATATAATATTTAAGAGACAGAACCTACAAATATCAGATGAAAAATGTCAGAGCTTTTGGAATCTGAAAAGAGATGTTGAATATTGATTAATAAATTAAAGTATACATTATTAAAACCTAAATTAGTTCCTGTAGATTCGTTGTTGTTTATACAGATACATATATATTACTAGCTACTATTTGATACTCAGGTAAGGGGTGGTAGTAACAATAAATCAAATGAGAATTATAATATTGATTTCAATTATTAATTAATAAACATGAGCAGATATTTTTCATCTTTTTGTGACTCCATTGCAATCGTCGACTTCGCAGGTACAAGGTAAGTTCTTTATTAATATTTCTGAAATCATCATAGTCTGTTGATTAGATAAACGGGTTCTTATAGGCTGGTCGACTGAAGGACCTAATCAGAGCCAGGTCACATATGTGACGCCACCCCGTTCTTGGCGCTACTACCTTGGTGGAGGAGGACCTACAGATCATTCGCCGATAACAAACCGTTGGCGGGTCTGGGGTTCTAACCAGGCGTCCTCCTACTATGGGCAAGCTGCCACCCGCTTGCCGACCTGGCTCTGATCTAAAAGATTAATTATAATTTATACAAAAAATAAAAATATTATTAAACAAAATCAGGACTTACCCTAAATTTCTCTTTATTATAACACCAGTGCAGGAAACTTCCCCGAGATTTCATTTATAATAAATTTTAATTTATTTCATCAAGAACATGATTACTGGTACTTCTCAAGCTGATGCTGCCATTCTCATCATTGCCTCAGGTCAAGGAGAATTCGAAGCTGGTATCTCAAAGGAGGGTCAAACCAGAGAGCACGCTCTCCTCGCCTTCACCATGGGAGTCAAGCAAATGATCGTTGCCATCAACAAGATGGACGACAAGTCAGTCAACTGGTCAGAAGAGAGATTCAACGAAATCAAGAAGGAAATGTCCGACTATCTTAAGAAGATTGGTTACAACCCAGACAAGATTCCATTCATCCCCATCTCAGGTTGGTTCGGTGATAACATGATCGAATCATCAGACAACATGAAATGGTACAAGGGTAACACCCTCATCCAAGCCCTTGATGCTCTTGATCAACCAAAGAGACCCAAGGATAAGCCACTCAGACTCCCACTCCAAGACGTCTACAAGATCGGTGGTATCGGAACTGTCCCAGTCGGCAGAGTCGAGACCGGTCTCCTCAAGCCAGGTATGGTTTTGACCTTCGCTCCCATGAACGTCACCACCGAGTGCAAATCAGTCGAAATGCATCACGAGTCCCTCACCGAAGCCGAGCCCGGTGATAACGTTGGTTTCAACGTTAAGAACCTCTCAGTCAAGGATCTCAGAAGAGGTTTCGTCGCTTCAGACTCCAAGAACGACCCAGCCAAGGATACCGCCTCTTTCCTCGCTCAAGTCATCGTTCTTAACCATCCAGGTCAAATCCAAAAGGGTTACGCTCCAGTCCTCGATTGCCACACTAATCATTTATAACTTAGTATCTTGTTTAGTATCGACTCTAAAAACTTAATCCAAAATCTATTTAGCTTTATTCATTTACAATTAAATTTTATGTTGACACTGCCCATATTGCCTGCAAATTCGACGAAATCGAATCCAAGGTCGACAGAAGATCTGGTAAGGTCCTCGAAGAAGAGCCAAAGTACATCAAGTCCGGTGATGCCGCTATGGTCAGAATGGTCCCACAAAAGCCAATGTGCGTTGAAGCTTTCCAACAATACCCACCACTCGGAAGATTCGCCGTCAGAGACATGAAGCAAACCGTTGCCGTCGGAGTCATCAAGGAAGTCGCAAAGAAAGAGCAAACCGGTAAAGTCACCAAGGCCGCCGCCAAGAAGAAGTGAGCAATCACAGCTTCCTAGCATCAACAAGAACTATTTTATTGCATATTAATTTGTTAAAAATATGTAAATATTTATCACTCTTATCTCTAAACTATCTCACTATGTCTATCAAATTCTATAAATAAGTTTTTTTCCTACGATTTTGCTTAAATATTTTAGCTTAAAATATTCTTTTATCTTGTTTACAATTTATTTTACCTCTATTTTATCTTTTTGTTCAATTTATCATGATATATCAAAATATCAACATTTTTTTGTGTGATTGTTACTTATTTATAAATTAATTTCTATAAGTATAATTACTGGTAATTCTTTATATATTTTTCTTCAATCAGCCCCTGTCAAAGCTCCAATATTAATACATAATGATAAATAAAATTAATCTATATTTCTTTCTCTGCGTCTCCATCTTTCCAATTCAAGTAAATCTTCATCCTCCTCAATTCTATCTTCCTGCTCTTCTTCCCTTTCAACTTAGTCTCATCGTTTTGTAGAATGGAAGTTAAGAAGTCAACTTGCTCTCTGATTGTAGTCATCTGCAATTTTTACAATTGCAAGGGGTCTTTTTGGAAGGGCAATTCCTATATGACTTCAAAGTAATAACCTTAATCAATCAGAAACTGCTGTCTCTTATCTGCATAGTACATTTCTTAGGTGTTTGTGCTGACCAGTGAATAAAGAATAGGCATTGAATTCTTCGGAGTTAGAGTAAGCTTGCTTCTCCGCGCTTTGCTTTGGTCTTAGAATTCTGCCGAGACGCTAAGCTTCTTAACGACGAGAAGCGAAATGGGAAGATATTTGAATAATCACATTTGCACCTGGGAGATCGATTGAAGTATCCCCTACTTTTGACAAGAAAATAGTATTATGAAGGGAAAGCTTATTTTAGTTATTTGAACAATTAATATCTAGATTAAAGAATTTAACTGAATCTTATTATGAAATAAGATTAATGTAATGTGTAAATTTGATTATTAAAGTACAATATATAATTTTAGAGGTTTTAATTTTATTTTTTAAAGCAAGTTTAAAATTTATTGTGAGATTTTTAAATCTTAATTTTTAAGCTATAAAATAAAATATCGTTTTATAAAATTCAGTTATTTAATTAAAGGGTTTTTAAAATCTTATATTTTTTTAGATAGCAATATTGATTTCATTAGTCTTTTGGAAATAATGTAAAATTCCCATTCTTTCTGATTAACTAACATCACCTGAGATGTATGGTTTCTTCAATTTCTTAGCATACATTTTGAGAGCAAATAAGTTGTCTGAGAATACAATAATTTTATCGCCCCTGCTTTCGTGAAGATTGATTAGATACTAACATGCCAGGAATTTGTTTGGGTTGTTTACGTACAATACCTGCTTCATTCTTGGCTTAAGATTATGATTTAAATATTCTCTATAGAACTCTGTTGTCATCTCACACCAAACTTCAATGCATTAGACTCTAGCGAGAAAGCCTTATTCTTGCAGATCTAGCCAGTTAGCTTCATAAAGTTTAGGCCCGATCAAGAAGTTAAGATCTTAAATTTTATTATCTTCACGTACTAGAGTAGCAGTTAATCCAAGTTTGCAGTGAGATTTACAAATAGCTAAAACTTTTCTGAACATTTCAGCTGGAACAACTTAGACTTCATCCAAAATCAGGAGGCCCCAGTCAGTATTTCTTATAGTATCCATTATCTTTTAAGTTTAACCAGATCTACTACCTTGATAAGCAATCATGTTGTAAGATGAAATAACAATACCAGCTTCTGAGTCTGGACCTTTAGATTCAAACATTGGATCCTTTGTTCTAGAAGTGAATCTGCAAACCTTTCCTGCTATATTTGACCATTGGTAAAACTATTGTCTCCATTACTGGACTGACACATCACTGGTACAAAGAATCATAGTACTCTTTTTTACAGTACAAGCTGCAATAATTCCTGCCAAGGTCTTGCCAGCACCACAAGGAAGTACAATAACTCCGGATCTTGCCCTTCCATTACTGAACATCTTACTCAGACTTTATTCTTAATAGCTTCTAATCTAGGTGGTAGATTTAAGTTCTATTTTTAAGTCTGGAATAGTTTAATCTCGTTTAAAGTCATATTCTTCAATGAGAGGATAGTTAAGCCTAATACATGCCTCCTTAACTTCCTCAAACAAATAAACTTAATATATAGATCAATCTTTTCAGCATCAATTTCCAGAATTAATTCTTCCTTTCTTCGCTGTAAAGCCTTTGCATCAACACTGTTGCCATCCTAGCCTCCTTCATTAGTATCTACATCTTCCATTTCTTAATCAATGAAAATTTAGAACTCATCTTTAAGATTCATAAATCGTTCTGTCAAATCCTGTTACTCAATATTTTAAGTCAATATTTGTTGCCCTCCAGTAGTACCTGTTGCAGTTGAAGCCCTGTTTAATTGTGAGGATGTTGAATATGAATTCACTCCTTAACCTGTTTCAGAAATAAAGACAGAGATTCAGTTCAAGAGAAGGTTAGATAGAAATGATTTTTGCTACATAAAAATAATCTTAAAAATTTGATTAAATTGCAGTTAAAAACAAAGGAGAGTCTCCAATATTAAAACTTCAAAAAGTGTAGTCATAGTAACCAGGCATTCAAATAAGTAGCAAGAGTTCCTCAAATTAAATATTGTAAAATATGCATGTAAGATCAATAGAACAGAGTAGTAATTCAGGCTCTAATGGAATTACAAAGAGTCGAGTGGATTTAATCACTCCAAGATCTGATGGATAATAGCAATAACATCAGAAAATAGGCTAAAACTTAAATATGAGGGAAAGTATAATTGGAAATTTCCTCATTGACAAAGCTTAATCTATAAATGAGTAAAAGAGAAAAGACTCATCTTTATCTCAAATTAACGATGATAAAGATTAAATATCCAGTTCAAATTTGGGATAAAAAGAGGAAGATTTTCTCTTCAAATCTTACCAACTTTAGACTACGAAATAAGATTAGAATTTTATGAGGGTCAGTAGTGATATCCAATATAACACTCATTTCAAGCCAGAAAGAAGAGTTTCTTTTAAGAAAGAATCTCAAACACCTGCAGTTAACAGCGTGAAAATGCTGCCTTAAATGTTTATGGGCACTCCAACTTTGCTTAATGCGTATTTTTAGAAGAAGTAAAGAGATCAAATGTTCTATACTTCTATAGAGGAATAAAAATAATCAGCTAGAATAGATAAAAAATGATTTAGTAAAGACTTAAGAATATATTTAATATTACTGAAACATAAAGTTTTAGGAATATAATCATAGTAAATAAGATTTTTTTAGTAATTGAACTTATAAATAAAAATATCTTGGTTTTTAAAAATTATTTGCCAAACTTATCATTTGATTAATTTTAAATCAATCATTTTTTAGAATTAAGTTTATTAATTATTCCAAAACTATCTTCTGATATTTCAAATCTTCTAAAATTATAACTAATATTGAAAACAGAATCATTTTAAATCTATTTTAAACAAATTTATGGGAACATTATATTTTGAAGTCATTTAATTTTAAATATTAAAATAATGAATTGTTTTATTTGAAAAAATTATTTTCTCAATCATCTCTATTCAATTAATGATATAATAATTTAATAAATATTTAATAAATATTTTAATATTTTTTTTTAATAAATCATGAAATTATAGTCTCAAATTATCATTACTCTTCTTTCATTTGGAATAACTCCCCAATATTTTTTTATTTAATTTTAAAGGTATTCGATTAATCTGTAAAAAGAATGAAATAACAAATATTTTTAATATAGGAAACAATATATTAGACACAAATAGCAAAAAAAAATAAACAAAGAAATTCTAGTAAATTTAAACACTAAATAATTTCAATGTTGCAAAAATAGATAAATTTTTAAATATATTCAACTTCAGAATATTTTAAAAATCATATAGAAATATAAATGAATCTTAAAACTTATTTTCTCTAATAAAATAGAACATGATATTACTATTAATACAAAATAAATTGTGATTAGTGAGTTAAATTGAGGTTTAAATGATTCATTCCATTCCTTATAATTGCCCAGTTTTAACCTGTTCGAACACCCTCTATAAAAATAGATGCCTCGAGGTTAATTTTGAACTACCCAAAGATCAGACTGTGCGTTTTGGCAATTGTAAAGGCAATAAAATTTGTAACTACAGAGCTGAGTCGACATATTAATGGCCTGTGAAACCTACTCTATATTTAAATATGACTGATATCTCAACCTTAGATTTGTGGGGGTATTGCATAGAGCCAAATAGCTGGGAGAATGGATAATTACTTCCAGGTAGATCTTGCAACAGCGATTATTAATGCTACTCTAGCTTGTGCTCAGACGGTAAATGCAAGGGTCTCGTGTATCCAGCTGCTTGCAGGATATCGAAAGATTGTGAAGCCGGATACAGATGCACGCCAGACTATTCTTATAAACCTGATAGAGTTGCTAGAAACGTTTGTGTTAAAGTTCAAACGGAAGGATAGAACTGCACTATAGACTACGATTGCTAAAATTAATTAATTTGTGCTTCGAATGGAAAGAGTAAAACTTGCATGAGATCTTATAGTCTGAATGTAGGGGATGTTGCTTATGATGGTAGACTTTGTTAAACTGGAGCTAAAAACTCTAAAAACTAGTGTGCACTAACTTCAATGATAAAGTTCAATAGTAAAACATTGAATAAGCCCTATCTTTGTACTCCTGATACAGAGGCAAAATGTGAGAAATTTGATTCAAGTGGAAATTCTGTAACTTATTAGGGAGATTAAATGATTGCAAACTATTAATCTTCAATAGACTATTGTTAATGCACAAACTTTTCAACATCGACTTAGAAAAGTATTGCATATTGCGTTCCTTATGGAAATTCTGATTGGCAAAGTCTTTGGACCTATTATGGTCTGAAAATTTTACCATTTATTGAGAATTGTCATATTTAAGATAGATTCAACCCCTTAGCATGGTTGGACTGTGGCAAAGCCATTTAAGAAGAGGATGTGACTTATTTTGTGAATAGATACTCCTAGCTTTCATTTTATCAATTCTAAAATGATGGGGATAATACTACACAATGTGAAGAAGCAATTTCGTAAATGCATAGTACTAATTGGAATAAATTGCTGAATGGTGTTACTTATATAAGTTCTAATAGTTTTGCAGGTAGTTTAATACATTCAGCGTTAAGTTTGCTAGTATTAACAATAATAAACCTATGATTTTGTTTTTAATATTTTTAGGTTTTATATTATCAAATTTATTTCCAATTAAAATCTTTTTTTTAATTTTTAAATAGCTTTTTTCTTAAGAACCAATAAATATGTTTAATTGCGAAATTTGATTTTAATTTATAATTATTTATAAAAACTAAGCTATTTAATGATGAATAAGAGTAAAAAATATGAATAAGCACACTTTTAAGGTTTTTATTTCATAATGGCAACTTAATAACTTGAAAAAATATTTATCAAAAATTTTATCTTAATAAAGTACAATTTGGTAAAAATATTCAATTCTACAAAAATTATAATTTTAAATTTTAATTCTTTAACTTATTATAAAACAGGTTTTGGGGTATTTAAATCTTTTTAATTTAATGATTTATAATAATTAATTTCAATAAATTTTTCAACTTTAGTATATGATTAAGTTTTAAAGTTGAATAAAATTTAATCATTATAAAATTCTATAAATAACTTAGCAATACAGATTTCAAAACCCCAAAACCCCTTAATGAGGTTTATAAGTGCTTTGATTAGTAGGGTATAGTTGGGGTCTTATTGGGGTTAGTAGACAAAATGCAGGTTTTATCTTAATTTAATGAATATTTAATGAACTTTAGTTTACTTAAATCATACAAATTTTATCTGCTTGTCTTTATAATATCTTTTAAACCTTGCTCTCTCAAGTGGGTCAAGTATGTCATCTAATGTTTATAGAGGATAGTTAGGAGCTCTCTCACGATTATCATCTCTACTATGCTTTTAATTTCTTAGCAGACATCTTCTTACTTTATATGTTTCTGAGCCAAACTTATTGATTATTGTTCATGCTTTGTACCAAAGTAAGACATACATTCCATGTCACTTTCTAATATTATTGCTGCTACTGCCCAAACATCCCATTAAAGAGAACCATTAGTCCACTTCTCTCTTATTGGGAAGTAACCTGGAGTACCAAGTACCTGTGCTAAAGTGA
>ARYC01015044.1:0-12052 GCA_000711775.1 Oxytricha trifallax
AATTCAAAAATTCATACTTCACTATATCCAAGTGACCTTAAAAAACCTAGTCTTGAAAAGAATAAATGACTTCATATTTGTTATATTTTATCAGATTTAAAAAATTATTATTGCCTTAAATAAGCAAAGTGAAGAGAAGTGTAAATTCGTTGAAAAATGTCCACGACCAATTTTATAAAAGTGCCTCTTTAAAGGTGAATGAGTACATTATAAATATATGAATTAATTTTTTCCTGTTAATTAATGAATTCAGCATCTTTCCAGTGTATTCACGACCCTGAAAAGCAAGGTTGAAGATTGGTGTTGGCGAATTTTCAATTTCGAGTTTGCCTAAATTTCCTTAGAATTGTATTAAATTTTTAAAGATTTTGGCAAATTAAAGTTGTTTCAATTTAAAGCCCATGCCATGCGATTCAGATCATTTTATTGAAGACCTAAATTTTTATTTTCAATTTAATTTAATTAAATTTGGCGAATTTAATTTTAATTTAAATTAATCAATCTTTTGGGCTTTATAATTTCTATAAATTCAAAAATTCATACTTCACTATATCCAAGTGACCTTAAAAAACCTAGTCTTGAAAAGAATAAATGACTTCATATTTGTTATATTTTATCAGATTTAAAAAATTATTATTGCCTTAAATAAGCAAAGTGAAGAGAAGTGTAAATTCGTTGAAAAATGTCCACGACCAATTTTATAAAAGTGCCTCTTTAAAGGTGAATGAGTACATTATAAATATATGAATTAATTTTTTCCTGTTAATTAATGAATTCAGCATCTTTCCAGTGTATTCACGACCCTGAAAAGCAAGGTTGAAGATTGGTGTTGGCGAATTTTCAATTTCGAGTTTGCCTAAATTTCCTTAGAATTGTATTAAATTTTGGATGGGGTGTACAATTCTGGAATTTTTTGAAATTCCAGCACCATTCTGGAATTCCAGATTGGTGAAAAAAATTCCATAATGGTGAAAAACGTTCCAGAAACAGAACTGGAATTCCAGAACTATATCTGGAATTCCAGATTCATTGGATCTGGAATTTTCAAAAAATTATATTTTGCTTAAAGTATAAGTTAGATGAAATAAATAATAATTTATTTTTTATTATATACCTAGTTTAACATTTAAGATATATTTAAATAATTTATAAAATTGCAGACATAATAAATAAAGTGCAAGTTTTAATATCAAAAACCTAGTAATAAGACTGTTTTTATTTAATCTATTAAATGCAAATAATTTAAAAATATATATTTAGATTTTATCAAATAAATAACTATTTATAATTAAAATGTAATCATTCAAAATATTTTCCATAAGCACTTAAATTATAGCAAACTGGCTTATTTCCTGAATCTATTAATTAGAGTTATTGAAGCTTAATATATTTTTATTTTGAATGAAAAATCTTTTTTAGTTATAGCATTAATTATTAAAATATAAAGTAATTTTCATTATAACTTTAGACAATTTTGTGAAAAAAATTAAGATAATTATTTGATACTTCTAAATTAGACATCTGAAATAAATATGCGATATCTCACATGTTATTTAATATTTAAATAGTTCATTTTATTACTATTAGTAAAATTAAAGTATTTTGAGCCATTTAAAATAAATGGTTTTTTAAATTAGAGAAATAAGGCTTTTGCAATTTGTTTGAAACAACTTTATGAAGTTTAAATTTATGTGAAATTTCTTTTGCATATAAATAATATATTTATTGGTGAAAAATAGGTTTTTTTTAAAGATTAATAAATTTAAATATTAAGAATCACTATTTGATTTTATAAGAAAGTCAAATTCTTAACTGACATTAAATTTAATTTATCATAAGAATAATAAAATTAAAGTGTAATTATTTTGAAACTTAGGAAAATATCTATTTAAAATTTTAATTTTTTGACATAGTCATGGATATTTAATAATCAATATTAAATGATTTATCATAGATACAAATTCTTCAAATATAATATTTCATTTTAGATTGAATTTTATGTCTCTCAATATTTATCACAATTAAATTAAAGAAATTATAATGTGTATTTTTTATACTATGAATTATTTATATTTTTATTAAAAAAATTTTATCATAGAAATACTTTCCAGAAGTAAAACAACTTTAAAATCTAGAATATTTACTTATTTATGTTTTATTGTAAAACTGAACAGATATAAAATCAACGATGAGAAAAGTTTAATATTATGCAGATTTAGTTATTAAGAATTTTTTTATTATTACAAAAATGAAAACACTATTTGTAAAAAAATAATAAGAGAGATAAAAAATTAATTTAACTTTGAATAATACTATGATAAGAATTAAATTTGGATTAATTTTTTTACAAAAAATTTATATGATAATTGATAATATATAAAATTATATTTTATACTTTTTTTAAAAATTCAATCTAACTCAAATTTTAATTGATATCATATATTTAGATATCCCTGTACAGAACTGGAATTGCAAATAAAGATCTGGAATTCCAGTTCTGTATCTGGAATTCCAGATTCATTGGATCTGGAGTTCCAGAATGGTGCTGGAATTTCAAAAATTCCAGAATTGTACACCCCATCCTAAATTTTAAAGATTTTGGCAAATTAAATTTTTTTCGATTAGAAGCCCTTACCGTGCAATTCAGAGCCTCTTATTGAAGACGTAAATTTTTATTTTCAATTTAATCTAAATAATTTTTGGGAGTTTTAATTTTAATTTAAATTAATCTTTTTGACTTTTTAATTTCTATAATTTCAAAAATTCATACTTCACAATATCCAAATGACATAAAAAATACCTCGTCTGTAAAGAATTAAAGACTTCATAATAGTTATATATTCTCAGGTATTAAAAATAATCATTGGGGCCTTAAATAAGCAAAGTGAAGAGAAGTAAAAATTCGTTTAAAAAAGCCCACGAGCAATTTTATAAAAGTGCCTCTTTAAAAGTGAAGGAATACTTTATAAACTTATGAATTATATATTTCCTGCTAATATATGGATTCTTCATCTTTCTTTTGTTTTCTCGACCCTTAAAAGCTAGGTTGAAGATTGGTGTTAGCAAATTTTCGATTTCGAGATTGCCTAGATTTCCTAAGAATTTTATTAAATTTTAAAGATTTTGGCAAATTAAAGTTGTTTCAATTTAAAGCCCATGCCATGCGATTCAGATCATTTTATTGAAGACCTAAATTTTTATTTTCAATTTAATTTAATTAAATTTGGCGAATTTAATTTTAATTTTAAATTAATCAATCTTTTGGGCTTTATAATTTCTATAAATTCAAAAATTCATACTTCACTATATCCAAGTGACCTTAAAAAACCTAGTCTTGAAAAGAATAAATGACTTCATATTTGTTATATTTTATCAGATTTAAAAAATTATTATTGCCTTAAATAAGCAAAGTGAAGAGAAGTGTAAATTCGTTGAAAAATGTCCACGACCAATTTTATAAAAGTGCCTCTTTAAAGGTGAATGAGTACATTATAAATATATGAATTAATTTTTTCCTGTTAATTAATGAATTCAGCATCTTTCCAGTGTATTCACGACCCTGAAAAGCAAGGTTGAAGATTGGTGTTGGCGAATTTTCAATTTCGAGTTTGCCTAAATTTCCTTAGAATTGTATTAAATTTTGGATGGGGTGTACAATTCTGGAATTTTTTGAAATTCCAGCACCATTCTGGAATTCCAGATTGGTGAAAAAAATTCCATAATGGTGAAAAACGTTCCAGAAACAGAACTGGAATTCCAGAACTATATCTGGAATTCCAGATTCATTGGATCTGGAATTTTCAAAAAAATTATATTTTGCTTAAAGTATAAGTTAGATGAAATAAATAATAATTTATTTTTTATTATATACCTAGTTTAACATTTAAGATATATTTAAATAATTTATAAAATTGCAGACATAATAAATAAAGTGCAAGTTTTAATATCAAAAACCTAGTAATAAGACTGTTTTTATTTAATCTATTAAATGCAAATAATTTAAAAATATATATTTAGATTTTATCAAATAAATAACTATTTATAATTCAAATGTAATACATTCAAAATATTTTCCATAAGCACTTAAATTATAGCAAACTGGCTTATTTCCTGAATCTATTAATTAGAGTTATTAAAGCTTAATATATTTTTATTTTGAATGAAAAATATTTTTTAGTTATAGCATTAATTATTAAATTATAAAGTAATTTTCATTATAACTTTAGACAATTTTGTGAAAAAATTAAGATAATTATTTGATACTTCTAAATTAGACATCTGAAATAAATATGCGATATCTCACATGTTATTTAATATTTAAATAGTTCATTTTATTACTATTAGTAAAATTAAAGTATTTTGAGCCATTTAAAATAAATGGTTTTTTAAATTAGAGAAATAAGGCTTTTGCAATTTGTTTGAAACAACTTTATGAAGTTTAAATTTATGTGAAATTTCTTTTGCATATAAATAATATATTTATTGGTGAAAAATAGGTTTTTTTTAAAGATTAATAAATTTAAATATTAAGAATCACTATTTGATTTTATAAGAAAGTCAAATTCTTAACTGACATTAAATTTAATTTATCATAAGAATAATAAAATTAAAGTGTAATTATTTTGAAACTTAGGAAAATATCTATTTAAAATTTTAATTTTTTGACATAGTCATGGATATTTAATAATCAATATTAAATGATTTATCATAGATACAAATTCTTCAAATATAATATTTCATTTTAGATTGAATTTTATGTCTCTCAATATTTATCACAATTAAATTAAAGAAATTATAATGTGTATTTTTTATACTATGAATTATTTATATTTTTATTAAAAAAATTTTATCATAGAAATACTTTCCAGAAGTAAAACAACTTTAAAATCTAGAATATTTACTTATTTATGTTTTATTGTAAAACTGAACAGATATAAAATCAACGATGAGAAAAGTTTAATATTATGCAGATTTAGTTATTAAGAATTTTTTTATTATTACAAAAATGAAAACACTATTTGTAAAAAAATAATAAGAGAGATAAAAAAATAATTTAACTTTGAATAATACTATGATGAGAATTAAATTTGTATTATTTTTTTTAAAAAGAATTTATATGATAATTGATAATATATAAAATTATATTTTATACTTTTTTTAAAAATCCAATATACTCTAATTATAACTTAATATCATTAATTGAGATATCCCTGTACAGATCTGGAATTCCAGTTCTGTATCTGGAATTCCAGATTCATTGGATCTGGAGTTCCAGAATGGTGCTGGAATTTCAAAAAATTCCAAAATTGTACACCCCATCCTAAATTTTAAAGATTTTGGCAAATTAAATTTTTTTCGATTAGAAGCCCTTACCGTGCAATTCAGAGCCTTTAATCGAAGACCTAAATTTTTATTTTAAATTTAATTTAATTAATTTTGTCAAATTTAATTTTAATTAAAATTAATCTTTTGGGCTTTTTAATTTCTATAATTTCAAAAACTCATACTTCACATGATCCAAGTGACCTCAATAATAACTCATCTTGTAGAGAATTAAAGACTACATATTAGTTATATTTTTTGAGAAATTAAAAAATAATCATCGCCTAAAATATGCAAGTGAGAGAAGTTTTTTTTTAAAAAAAAAAAATTTTTTTTTCGTTTAAAAAAGCCCACGAGCAATTTTATAAAAGTGCCTCTTTAAAAGTGAAGGAATACTTTATAAACTTATGAATTATATATTTCCTGCTAATATATGGATTCTTCATCTTTCTTTTGTTTTCTCGACCCTTAAAAGCTAGGTTGAAGATTGGTGTTAGCAAATTTTCGATTTCGAGATTGCCTAGATTTCCTAAGAATTTTATTAAATTTTAAAGATTTTGGCAAATTAAAGTTGTTTCAATTTAAAGCCCATGCCATGCGATTCAGATCATTTTATTGAAGACCTAAATTTTTATTTTCAATTTAATTTAATTAAATTTGGCGAATTTAATTTTAATTTAAATTAATCAATCTTTTGGGCTTTATAATTTCTATAAATTCAAAAATTCATACTTCACTATATCCAAGTGACCTTAAAAAACCTAGTCTTGAAAAGAATAAATGACTTCATATTTGTTATATTTTATCAGATTTAAAAAATTATTATTGCCTTAAATAAGCAAAGTGAAGAGAAGTGTAAATTCGTTGAAAAATGTCCACGACCAATTTTATAAAAGTGCCTCTTTAAAGGTGAATGAGTACATTATAAATATATGAATTAATTTTTTCCTGTTAATTAATGAATTCAGCATCTTTCCAGTGTATTCACGACCCTGAAAAGCAAGGTTGAAGATTGGTGTTGGCGAATTTTCAATTTCGAGTTTGCCTAAATTTCCTTAGAATTGTATTAAATTTTGGATGGGGTGTACAATTCTGGAATTTTTTGAAATTCCAGCACCATTCTGGAATTCCAGATTGGTGAAAAAAATTCCATAATGGTGAAAAACGTTCCAGAAACAGAAACTGGAATTCCAGAACTGTATCTGGAATTCCAGATTCATTGGATCTGGAATTTTCAAAAATTATATTTTGCATTAAGTATAAGTTAGATGAAAATGAATAAACAATTTATTTTTATTATATACCTAGTTTAACATTTAATGTATATTTAAATAAAAATAATCTATAAAATTTTAGACAAAATAAATAAGTGCAAGTTTTAATATCAAAAACCTAATAATAAGACTATTTTTTAAAACTATTAAATATAAATAATTAAAAAAAATATACTTAAATTTTATCAAATAAAATAACTATTTCTAATTCAAATGTAATGCATTCAAAAATATTTTCCATAATCACTTAAATTATAGCAAACTGGCTTATTTCCTGAATCTATTAATTAGAGTTTTTAAAGCTTAATATATTATTATTTTGAATGAAATACTCATTATTTATAGCATTAATTATCAAATTATAAAGTAATTCTCATTATAATTTAGACAATTTTGTGAAAAATTTAAAATAATTATTTGATATTTCTTAATTAAACATCTGAAACAAATAAGAGGATATTTCACATGTTATTTAATATTTAAAATAGTTCATTTTACTGCTATTAGTAAAATTAAAGTATTTTGAGCCATTTAAAATAAATGGTTTTTTAAATTAGAGAAATAATAAGGCTTTTGCAATTTGCTTGAAACAACTATATGAAGTTTAAATTTATGTGAAATTTCTTTTTTGCATATAATTAATATATTTATTGGGGAAAAATAGGTTTTTTTAAAAAGATTAATAAATTTAAATATTAATAATCACTATTTAATTTTAAAAGAAAGTCAAATTCTTAACTGACATTAAATTTAATTTATCATAAGTAATAATAAAATTAAAGTGTAATTATTTTGAAACTTATGAAAATATCTATTTAAAATTTTAATTTTTTGACATAGACATGGTTATTTAATAATTAATATTAAATGATTTATCATTTATACTAATTCTTCAAATATAATATTTCATTTAAGATTGAATTTTATGTCTCTCGATATTTATCACAATTAAATTAACAGGAATTATAATGTGTATTTTTTATACTATGAATTATTTATATTTTTATAAAAATTTTTTTATCATTGAAATACTTTCCAGAAGTAAAACAACTTCAAAATCTAGAATATTTACTTGTTTATGTTTTATTGTAAAATTGAACAGATATAAAATCAACGATGAGAAAAGTTTAATATTATGCAGATTTAGTTATTAAGAATTTTTTTATTATTACAAAAATGAAAACACTATTTGTAAAAAAATAATAAGAGAGATAAAAAAATAATTTAACTTTGAATAATACTATGATGAGAATTAAATTTGTATTATTTTTTTTAAAAAGAATTTATATGATAATTGATAATATATAAAATTATATTTTATACTTTTTTTAAAAATCCAATATACTCTAATTATAACTTAATATCATTAATTGAGATATCCCTGTACAGATCTGGAATTCCAGTTCTGTATCTGGAATTCCAGATTCATTGGATCTGGAGTTCCAGAATGGTGCTGGAATTTCAAAAAATTCCAAAATTGTACACCCCATCCTAAATTTTAAAGATTTTGGCAAATTAAATTTTTTTCGATTAGAAGCCCTTACCGTGCAATTCAGAGCCTTTAATCGAAGACCTAAATTATTATTTTCAATTAAATTTTATTAAATTTGGGGAATTTAATTTTAATTTAAATTAATCAATCTTTTGGGCTTTATAATTTCTATAAATTCAAAAATTCATACTTCACTATATCCAAGTGACCTTAAAAAACCTAGTCTTGAAAAGAATAAATGACTTCATATTTGTTATATTTTATCAGATTTAAAAAATTATTATTGCCTTAAATAAGCAAAGTGAAGAGAAGTGTAAATTCGTTGAAAAATGTCCACGACCAATTTTATAAAAGTGCCTCTTTAAAGGTGAATGAGTACATTATAAATATATGAATTAATTTTTTCCTGTTAATTAATGAATTCAGCATCTTTCCAGTGTATTCACGACCCTGAAAAGCAAGGTTGAAGATTGGTGTTGGCGAATTTTCAATTTCGAGTTTGCCTAAATTTCCTTAGAATTGTATTAAATTTTAAAGATTTTGGCAAATTAAATTTTTTTCAATTTAAAGCCCATGCCATGCGATTCAGATCATTTTATTGAAGACCTAAATTTTTATTTTCAATTTAATTTAATTAAATTTGGCGAATTTAATTTTAATTTAAATTAATCAATCTTTTGGGCTTTATAATTTCTATAAATTCAAAAATTCATACTTCACTATATCCAAGTGACCTTAAAAAACCTAGTCTTGAAAAGAATAAATGACTTCATATTTGTTATATTTTATCAGATTTAAAAAATTATTATTGCCTTAAATAAGCAAAGTGAAGAGAAGTGTAAATTCGTTGAAAAATGTCCACGACCAATTTTATAAAAGTGCCTCTTTAAAGGTGAATGAGTACATTATAAATATATGAATTAATTTTTTCCTGTTAATTAATGAATTCAGCATCTTTCCAGTGTATTCACGACCCTGAAAAGCAAGGTTGAAGATTGGTGTTGGCGAATTTTCAATTTCGAGTTTGCCTAAATTTCCTTAGAATTGTATTAAATTTTGGATGGGGTGTACAATTCTGGAATTTTTTGAAATTCCAGCACCATTCTGGAATTCCAGATTGGTGAAAAAAATTCCATAATGGTGAAAAACGTTCCAGAAACAGAACTGGAATTCCAGAACTATATCTGGAATTCCAGATTCATTGGATCTGGAATTTTCAAAAATTATATTTTGCATTAAGTATAAGTTAGATGAAAATGAATAAATAATTTATTTTTATAATATACCTAGTTTAACATTTTAGATATATTTAAATAAAAAATAATTTATAAAATTGTAGACATGATTAATAAAGTACAAGTTTTAATATCAAAAGCCTAATAATAAGACTATTTTTTAATCTATTAAATATAAATTATTTAAAATGTATATTTAGTTTTATCAAATAAAATTATTAATTATAATTCAAATGTAATCATTCAAAATATTTTCCATAATCACTTAAATTATAGCAAACTGGCTTATTTCCTGAATCTATTAATTAGAGTTTTTAAAGCTTAATATATTATTATTTTGAATGAAATACTCATTATTTATAGCATTAATTATCAAATTATAAAGTAATTCTCATTATAATTTAGACAATTTTGTGAAAAAATTAAAATGATCATCTGATATTTCTAAATTAAACATTTGAAACAAATAAGCGATATCTCACATGTTATTTAATATTTAAATAGTTCATTTTATTGCTATTAGTAAAATTAAAGTATTTTGAGTCGTTTAAAAAATATTTTTTACATTAGAGGAATAATTAGGCTTTTGCAATTTGTTTGAAATAACTATATGAAGTTCAAATTTATGTGAAATTTCTATTGCATATAAATAATATATTTATTCGAGAAAAATAGGTATTGTTTTAAAAGATTAATAAATTTAAATATTAAGAATCACTATTAAATTTTAAATAAAGTCAAATTCCTAACTGACATTAAATTTAATTTATCATCAGTAATAAAAAATTTAAGTGTAATTATTTTGAAACTTAGAAAAATATCTATTTTAAATTTTTAATTTTTTGACATAGTCATGGTTATTTAATAATTAAAATTAAATGTTTTATCATTGATACAAATTCTTCAAATATAACATTTCATTTAAGATTGAAATTTTATGTCTCTCGATATTTATCACAATTAAATTAACAGGAATTATAATGTGTATTTTTTATACTATGAATTATTTATATTTTTATAAAAATTTTTTTATCATTGAAATACTTTCCAGAAGTAAAACAACTTCAAAATCTAGAATATTTACTTGTTTATGTTTTATTGTAAAATTGAACAGATATAAAATCAACGATGAGAAAAGTTTAATATTATGCAGATTTAGTTATTAAGAATTTTTTTATTATTACAAAAATGAAAACACTATTTGTAAAAAAATAATAAGAGAGATAAAAAATTAATTTAACTTTGAATAATACTATGATAAGAATTAAATTTGGATTAATTTTTTTACAAAAAATTTATATGATAATTGATAATATATAAAATTATATTTTATACTTTTTTTAAAAATTCAATCTAACTCAAATTTTAATTGATATCATATATTTAGATATCCCTGTACAGAACTGGAATTGCAAATAAAGATCTGGAATTCCAGTTCTGTATCTGGAATTCCAGATTCATTGGATCTGGAGTTCCAGAATGGTGCTGGAATTTCAAAAATTCCAGAATTGTACACCCCATCCTAAATTTTAAAGATTTTGGCAAATTAAATTTTTTTCGATTAGAAGCCCTTACCGTGCAATTCAGAGCCTTTAATCGAAGACCTAAATTATTATTTTCAATTAAATTTTATTAAATTTGGGGCATCTTAATTTTTAATTTAAATTAATCAATCTTTTGGGCTTTATAATTTCTATAAATTCAAAAATTCATACTTCACTATATCCAAGTGACCTTAAAAAACCTAGTCTTGAAAAGAATAAATGACTTCATATTTGTTATATTTTATCAGATTTAAAAAATTATTATTGCCTTAAATAAGCAAAGTGAAGAGAAGTGTAAATTCGTTGAAAAATGTCCACGACCAATTTTATAAAAGTGCCTCTTTAAAGGTGAATGAGTACATTATAAATATATGAATTAATTTTTTCCTGTTAATTAATGAATTCAGCATCTTTCCAGTGTATTCACGACCCTGAAAAGCAAGGTTGAAGATTGGTGTTGGCGAATTTTCGATTTCGAGATTGCCTAGATTTCCTAAGAATTTTATTAAATTTTAAAGATTTTGGCAAATTAAATTTTTTTCAATTTAAAGCCCATGCCATGCGATTCAGATCATTTTATTGAAGACCTAAATTTTTATTTTCAATTTAATTTAATTAAATTTGGCGAATTTAATTTTAATTTAAATTAATCAATCTTTTGGGCTTTATAATTTCTATAAATTCAAAAATTCATACTTCACTATATCCAAGTGACCTTAAAAAACCTAGTCTTGAAAAGAATAAATGACTTCATATTTGTTATATTTTATCAGATTTAAAAAATTATTATTGCCTTAAATAAGCAAAGTGAAGAGAAGTGTAAATTCGTTGAAAAATGTCCACGACCAATTTTATAAAAGTGCCTCTTTAAAGGTGAATGAGTACATTATAAATATATGAATTAATTTTTTCCTGTTAATTAATGAATTCAGCATCTTTCCAGTGTATTCACGACCCTGAAAAGCAAGGTTGAAGATTGGTGTTGGCGAATTTTCAATTTCGAGTTTGCCTAAATTTCCTTAGAATTGTATTAAATTTTGGATGGGGTGTACAATTCTGGAATTTTTTGAAATTCCAGCACCATTCTGGAATTCCAGATTGGTGAAAAAAATTCCATAATGGTGAAAAACGTTCCAGAAACAGAACTGGAATTCCTGAACTGTTTCTGGAATTCCAGATTCATTG
>ARYC01015046.1:0-10055 GCA_000711775.1 Oxytricha trifallax
ATGTTATAGATCATAAACACAGTCAAGCCGGAATTCTTCCCCTCAAATATCAAAGCAAGTTTAGAATTCAGGCAGAAGCAGAAAACTCTTGATAAGAATAAGTTTATCAAGTTGACTGCAGAGATGTTTGGTGTGCTTGAGAATGCAGTCATTGCGAGCGTGAGCAATAGAGGGAGAGCAGTGAATTTATTGAATCAGGGAACCAAGAAACGCAAGCGCCCATCGAAGCAGCCATAACAAATCAATGCACCCAGAGTTCCATTATCATAGTTCGAGTCTCATGCGGATGCACTATCGCCAAGACAAGATGTAAAGGCTAAGCGCATGAATCATAATCCTAGTTTCAATCAACCATATGATTGAGCTCAACCAGTCACTAATCACTCAGAACTCATCAATGATCCAGAGCAGGATCTAGCCTTAAGCCTAACACTTACAGAAATGAGAGGAAAGCAATCTGTTTTAGAATTAAAATACTCAATACTAATCAAACTTATATGGAACATTTCCATTTTAAGACCCCAAAGCATAATTTTATATTAAATCAACTCATCACTGCATTTACTATTACTAATGCTGCTATGCTGCTATTACTATTGTTGCTATTATTGCTACTACTATTATTGTTGTTATTATTACTAATATAAGTCTCTGCTTATATCAAATGCCTGAATTCCCTTCACACTACAACAGTGCTTTATATTCTAATTCCCTCTTATTAATTATTAGTAAATTAAAAAACCAGGACGCACTCATGGAACAGCTAAACTACAGAGACAAGCAGAACGAACCACTCAGGCTGCAGTTCGTCTACCAGCACAACACGCCCAATGCTTACCAGGTGCAGGTGTACAGAAAACGCAAGTATCTGCAGCAAAACGATGCTTTCGAGGTGGAGAACCATAAAGGCGACCTCTTCTGCAAGTGCGAGGAATTCAACATCAGTGTAAAGGCTGGAGCCGAGTTCAAACTTACAGTGGCCTCCTCAAACAACGACCCAGTGAGAGTGCTCATCACTCCTGCAAACGGAGAGTCATACATGCTTTCTAGCTGTGCTTGATCTGCAGGAGACATTGCAGCTGATGCTGGTGAAAGAGGAGGGGCACTTGAGAGCAGAGCCTTCAGATGATATAGAGTCTTTGATTTAATTTACGTTATTTAATACCTGTTGCCAACCGAGAGCGCCCCCTCCCACACCCCCTCCCAGGCTAAAACGAGATCCCCTCCCACCCTAACGAGGCCCCCTACCCACACCAAAAACATCCCTATTCACATGAAAATTTTGATTCTCAATGTTTAAATCATTTTCCTTTATGATATCTTGATCTCATAATATTTTTTATAAATAAAATACATCATTTTTTAAAAATATTTTTTCAACAAATCTAATTCTACTCTTTATTAAAATTTTTATTTTACAACTTTCCCTCGTCCGCCAACCTTTTTATTGAGAGCTCCCATATAAAATTAATTTAAATTTATATTTCCATTATACTCGATAATAATATAATAAAATTTATGAGCCAACAAACTCTGACAACATTATTCAAAAAAAGTAGTAATTACTTTATTAATCTGTATTCAAAATATAATTAATTTTAATAATTAAATTATTCCAATTTTCTATAAAGTATACTATTTACATTTTTATAGAAACTAATAGTCATGGAAAAGTTCAAATGAAATTATATGAAAATAAAACTATTTTAAGCATGTATTATTAATAAGTTTGGAAAGGTACAGATTTAAATATAAATAACTTCTTGATTTTTTAAAGATATTTATTTTACAAACTTATTAATAATACATGCTTAAAATAGTTTTATTTTCATATAATTTCATTTGAACTTTTCCATGACTATTAGTTTCTATAAAAATGTTAATAGTATACTTTATAGAAAATTGGAATAATTTAATTATAAAAATTAATTATAATTTGAATACAGATTAATAAAGCAATTACTACTTTTTTTGAATAAAGTTATCAGAGTTTGTTGGCTCATAAATTTTATTATATTATTAACGAGTATAATGGAAATATTAATTTAATTAATTTTCTATGGAAGCATCTCAATAAAATAGTCGGCGGACATAGTGAAAGTTGTTAAATGAAAAATTTAATTAAGAGTAGCATTTGATTTGTTGAAAAAGTATTTTTAATAAAATAATATATAATATGTATAAAAATATTATAAGATCAAGACTTCATGAATGAAAATGATTTATACATTGAAAATCAATATTTTCATATGAATAGGGATTTTGTTGGGGTGGGAGGGGGGGTTTATTTATGGTAGGAGGGGGGGTCTCGTTTTAGGCCTGGGAGGGGGGTGGGAGAGGGTCTCGGTTGGAACAGTAAATACCGTAATTCACTCTCGATGTAACCCATCGAATATTAATTTCACACGCATATAAAACTTTAATTCACTGCTTCAATCGTCGTGATCTGCTGAACTGGGGCTGCCTCACCTGCTGAGGCTGGTTTGCTCGTGAATTCTCTGTGCTGATGATGCTTAGCATGCCTACAACGTGGAAGTGGAGAGTGCGATGCTATCTGTGCTTGCTATGTACTTCAACTCTCTACTTTGAGTCATTGCACTCCGCGATTTGTGCCTTGACCAAGCAACAATTGTATGTATCTGCCTATATCGTTAACAACATACAGAAGACTTGGGTCTGCGTTACAGTTGGTGCAGCTGGTGTGAGCTGCTTGCTTTACATGCTAAAGCTACAGTGTTCAATTGGATCTCTGCTTAGAAGGTAAGCATATCAACTTGCTTCTCATTACAATGCCAGTAAATCCAGAATAGGATCGAGCTTTACGATGCAGCTTTGCTGAACACTTATTGAGCTGGTGAGTTTCTTGTGGAGGGAGGGAGGGCAAAGAAGCGTGAAGTAGGATAAGTAGGTAAACTTCATTCACTAACTTGCACAGAGTACCAGCCATAGGAGCTGAGGATGAGTGGGTGCTAAAGCAGAATTACAGAACTTGGGCAGCGATTTCTAAACTACTACTCACTTTTGGCTTAGAATTCAAGTAAGTCAAATCAAATTAATTTCAAAACCCCAAAACATGCTAATAATTTTTCTAAAGGGTTTTGGGTTTTAGACCTTGCACATGACACTATTGAAACTATTTAAGAACAAACAGTGTAAATTACAAAAATTTATTATAAAATATAGGCAGGAATAAAATTACTAAAATAAGGGAGGCTAAAATTTAAGTTTAACAGAGGTTTCTTGCTTAAATACTTCCAAAATAATTAGATTTTTCGAAAATCATACTATAATCTTAGATTTTTGATAATTTCCAAAGATTATCATGATTAGTAAATAATGAGGAATAAAAAGTTAATAATCAAAGTATTTTAATCTTGCCAAGTTGACCACCTGCACAGAATAAACTGAGCTCAGACCAGCCGTGAGGAATAATGATAAATCAGACAAGACAAGACCCGAAACCTAAACAAAAATACCTATGGTGGCCACCTAATCGTAAATCAAACAAGACAGAGAGAATCGTAAGTGCCGTAGCGCGTAAAGTGGGTGCCGAAGCGCGTAAAGTGGATGCCGTAACGCGTAAGTTGGGTGCCGTAGCTCGTAAATTATAGTAATCATAGTTGTTTATATCTTTGTGGGGAGTTCAACCCCACCTCTCTCTCCAACCTTGAGCTATATTAAGAATTAACAAGAAATAAAAGTTTAATTAAAATAAGGAACGATACTTTCATTTTGATTATTCAGCTGAATCATTTGAAGTCTGAATTTAATTACTCAATCTGCTGCTGCTCACCATGACTTCTGCTATTGAACCTATAAATGTTAAACAAAAAATAAAAGATTTTTAAATAAATTATTGGAAAAATACTTACCTTTAAAATTCTGCTGATGCTGATGCTGCTGCTGTCTTGTGCTGTCCTGTCGATCTATAAAAGTTAAACAAAATCAATGAGACAGTGGTGGCCACCACAAACTAATGAACCTAAAATAATTATCACACCAACAACAAAAATTTTAATTATTATAACAATAATTAATTCTAACTTTACTTTAGTAAAATTATTCAGCAAATATTCGGAATTTTCGCGAATTTTCGGAGGCTAAGCCTCTATAATTATTTTTTAGAAAGTTGGAGCAACCGATGGTGAACTAAAATAGGTTGAATCTAGCTACTGCTAGCTTAAATTTGTGCTATTGCTACTAAGTTTTAGTTTTTACTTACTTTACTTTGGTTTTTAGCTCCTTGAGCAACTTTTTGATATTAAAGTTCAACTTATAGAAAATTTGACAACTTTGACTTCAAGTAAACTTGACTTTAAACCCAGCAATCCT
The DNA here is from genome assembly GCA_000711775.1 of Oxytricha trifallax. Lineage (NCBI taxonomy): Eukaryota > Ciliophora > Spirotrichea > Sporadotrichida > Oxytrichidae > Oxytricha > Oxytricha trifallax. Next base: position 4,333 of record ARYC01015046.1, read on the forward strand.
AAGCTTTGTAAGAGACTCTCACTTCAAGGGCTGGGGTACATACCCTGAAGGCCGAAGTGGTGAAAGACCTCTCAGTCTGTATCCTCGCCGAGGGCTTTGCAGGCCTGTTGCTGGTAATACTACTACTAAAAGTGTTTTGGGGTTGAGCTTAAATGCTGGTCTGAGTTTAGCTAACTTTGCTACTTTTACTTAAAGTAAAGGAAATGTTCCTGGAATTGGTAAGTACTATTCATATTCTTAACTTCTTCTACTACTATTGGTCACCAACAGGTGAGATCTCTTCAGCAGCTCACGTGTTACGGGTTACTTCTTGTGTTCCTTGTTTGTTAGTTTTAAACTTCGTTTCTTCGTTGCCCAAGCTAAGTGGTGGCTAGGTTTATATCTGGCTCACAGTGATATAGTTGTTTGTTTACTTCATATTTTAAGTCTTTAGGGTTTGTGAGTGGCTATGACCTGACTCTGACAACTATATTTGTCTGTCGAGGGGTCCTTTAGCCAGAGCAGCCAATCTCTGGTGTTTATTGCACTGGGGAAGGGTTGCTTGAAAGCAATTGAGCCTCAGCGAGGCATGTTTATAGTAATAGTATTAATTTTAAGTAATAATCTTCACTTTAACCTTAAAATTCAAACTAAAGCCCGACTTTTGGGCTTGTCTACTGACCTCTAAGCTTACCCTATCACCTCTAATCTATCCTAATGTTATTTTCTAATCAACAGCACCAATACCTAGTTATCCTAACGAAATTTCTTAAATTCAGGAGAGAGGTCATAAAGTTAGCCAAGCCAAAGTGCTGTTCCGGAAAAGTTCCGTATTTTATGTCTTAAGGCCAAATAAGTCCAAATAAGCCACCATTTGCCTGGTATTTGAAGCCTGCCACCTCCCCTATTGCTCAATCTCCCCTATAACTGCGTGTTATTAGTAATATACACTATTTAATGCTTATGATCAATTAGCCACCATAGAGATCACATGGGCAAGAGCTGGGCTGGACTCAAGGGGCGAGGAGGAGGCAATTTTTTGAAAATTTCAAGGCCAAATGGCCGTTAGGACCGCCCTGACATTTCAAGATGGGATATGCCACTCCCACCACCAATCGGCTTCTTTTCTTCTATCTCGTCGTTCTAGAGTGTATTAGCGATGTTTGGGTTGGGATGGTGTGATGGGGAGGAGATTGGAAAATAATTTTTGTAAAATCATATAAGTCATACTCTATAATCTGTAAGGGGTATTACTAGTAGTTTTTGTTATTGCCGATAATATTATAATAACCACCCCTCTAAATCCGCAGTTCCGACCACTTTTTCTTAGGCAAATGGTATTAAGGTAGAATTTTAGAATTGATTTAATAATTATAATACAAATACAGTTTTATAAGTAATTAAGAATAAGGCTTTTTGCTTAAAGTTGCTTGTAATCGTGATTAGCTTCATCATTTTGATCTTATTAATATTTTCTTGTATTTATTGAATTCCTACAAGATATTACACGTTGGTTTCTCGATATTCTCGCTTCAATTATTTCAGGTTTTTTCAAACTTTCAGTGTTCCTTTGACCACTTCTTAGTTTAGAAGCACTATATCAGGATTCTTAATTGTTAGGCCAACTCCATTTTAATTGCCCGAATACATTTAAATTCGAGAAATTATTAAAATTAAATATGTCTGGGCTTTAATTAAAATTATTAAATTAAAAATTAATTAAATCATCACTAATAAAAATTCTCTATAAATAAAAACGACAAATTAAACATAAAACAATAAGCATTAAAACTTAAAAAGATCTAATCAGACATATTTAACTTTAATAATTTCTCGAATTTAAATGTATTCGGGCAATTAAAATGGAGTTGGCCTAACAATTAAGAATCCTGATATAGTGCTTCTAAACTAAGAAGTGGTCAAAGGAACACTGAAAGTTTGAAAAAACCTGAAATAATTGAAGCGAAAATATCGAGAAACCAACGTGCAATATCTTGTAGGAATTCAATAAATACAAGAAAATAAAAATAAGATCAAAATGATGAAGCTAATCACGATTACAAGCAACTTTAAGCAAAAAGCCTTATTCTTAATTACTTATAAAACTGTATTTGTATTATAATTATTAAATCAATTCAAAAATTCTACCTTAGTAATGTTGCAAACCATCTTCCTGATTTTTAGAAATAGATTTGGGAGTGATCTGAGAAATCGAGTCGGGCTCCAAGATGCATCCGAGGGAAATGAGGAGGGGTCGTTTGGTCTTAAGACCATATCAGAAATTAGGGGTCTCAACCTACCGATCTGATGGTTGGTTTATAGAATTTTTACTATACAAAATTTATCACTCTAAAATCTTGAATTATTTCGATTGCTTCAGCAATTTTGATGTTTATGTATCGAGAATACTCGTAAACGTTAAAATAAGCTAAATTAGAGAATGAGGGGAGTTGTTGGAGCAGGAGGATTTATAAACAGAGTAAAATATAATAAGTTTTTAATATTAAAGTTATAATTTTATAATTAAATCAAAATAATCAAACTTAAACTAAACTAATTATGCCCCTAACTTGTTGAAATTTTCATTCTATGTTCATCACCTCTGCATCGTTGGAGGCCTAAGCATTTGCACCAGTTGACTATAATGCCATCTATAAATCTATAAAAGCAGGTAAAGTATAGCTAAAGTCAACACTAACACTACTCTTACCTTAGCAGACACCTTTATATTTATAAAAATTTCCCACTTTTGACAATATTAACTATAGGAATACTGGAATGCAAGTATGCAAGCAATTATTAATGTATGTCCCTAATTTATATAATTTAAAGTTAAATTATTATATGATTCCTTACGTCCAGAGCAAGTAGAAGGTTGGAAGGCAGAGTGCAGTATCATAAAAGTAAGAATATGTAATTTAATTCCAATGCCAGGTATATCAACGCTGGGAGCCAATCTTAACAAGTACAGTGTGGAATATGTGGAAAAGTTCTACTAAAGAGAACCCTTAAGAAGCACATTGCTACTCAACATGCTGTAAATCTTGAGCTTGAAGAATAGAAGCTAGAACAGGCATTCGCTCAAGATCACACTCAAAATCAAGAGCCTTTGTAAATCTTGGAGGTATAGACACCAATAGAAATGAAAATCTAAAGCGTGATATCAGCTAAAATAGTGCCATAGACTCAAGCGCCTGATAAGAGTGATTTCTTTAACTTCCCAGAGATGGCATGGGAGTTTAAGCAGCTGCAACTTAAGGTGAAGCCTCACTGGAAAATTCTTAGCACGCTCAAACCATTGTAGAATGTTCCAATTCCAGCAAAGCCAGTAATTATATTCGATATTCAATAATTTAGGTCTGCATGCAACACCAGCTTCTCGCCAGAGGTGAGATTCTTGAAGGTGTGTATTTCGAATACCTTACACTTGACATATAACTTTATCCAGAGAAAATATATATTAGCTAAAATCTTTAGTATACTCTCAAGCCATGCTTAATATATTAAATACTAGAATCAAGGAACAGTCCCTAAGTAAGATATATATCTCTATTCTTATTTAAGATAGAATTCGTGAACCCCAAAGCTATTGGGCTGTTGCAAGAGAATAAACGTTCTATTTTTGAGTCTTACCTCATCAGCCAAATGGTTAGGTGTGTCAACAATACATTCGCTGCCTATCTTGGCGAGACCAATCAAAACTGTGCAGAGGCTCTTGAAAATTTAAGGACCAATGAGAAAATCGACATCGATATCTTTGATTTCTTAGGCTGCTCCAAGTTTAATTTCATTCATTCAAAAACACATATCAGCTGGAGGCCTGGCACCTATAAAGAGAGACCCCGCAAGGGCCAACTACCCTACCAACCATCATCAAAGTAAATTCAGAATGCCAAGAGTTTGATTGAGCAAGGATGGTACATGGCGATGGTGTTTCAAAGGCTTGCTAATCATTTCATGAGTTTCTCTTACAAGTCCACATCGTTCGAGCATCAATGCCTCATCACCTATCTCAAGCAGTGGTTAAATGAAAACAAGTCCCTTAGAGCCTTTCACATCAGGACCAGCAAAGGCGAGGAACTACTATTATAGCAAAGAGATATGAGAATTTGATATGCCACCTCCTTCACCCGAACACTAAAATCCACAAGGTTACTATACAGTATCTAAAGAGTCAAGTATCGAAGAGAACTAGCTAGCGCAAGACTCAACCTTAGAATTTGCTACCACCCCATCTGCAACTCAGATTGGCAAGAATGAAGAAAGCCCTCAACATGGGAACAGTGACAGGATCTCACTGCTTCGAGCATGCAACTGCCTACTTGATTGTAAAGGGTGATAAAGAGGAGTGGATTTACGAATGATAGTGAGTTTAGGTGAATTCGTTATATTGAAGTTTAAATTCAGCATGTTAAATAATTAATCACATATAATTCATACCTCTATCAACAGCAATCATTACTATACACTGCTGATTTTAATAGTGCATACTTGTATTTATATTTCTATTTTAATTTATTTCAAAACCCCAAAACCCCTCCTTACATGGAATAGCTGTCGTAGTATATTAGAAGTGATGAATAGTCTATTAATTCTCACTCTCAACACAGTTTTCATCGCAGTCGATTCTGAACTTTGGATTTCTCTGCAATCAAGAGTTAGAGGAAATCAAGCAGAGTGCGCTGAAGCCATAGTAGAAGACTATACTCAAGTGGACATCGGTCGTGGTGGGCACCAACTTCCCCTCAATTCCTAAGCCATTGAAGCTCACTTACACCTCAGGTACTCTCCTTAGCAATGGGTAGGTGCCGCCATCAACGATGGGCATTCTGGGTGGACAAATCATACGACTGCCATTGGACAATGTTGAGTGAGCAGTATCATCGTTAGTCGATATTTCAAGTTTGGCAACTGATGACTAGCTTTGTTATGGCCTCGAACAGTTCCTTCGAATGATTAGAAAGCCATAACAGTATACAGGCTAGAGAAACTCTAATGTACTGCAAAAGAACCTGCAGATCAAGTAGAGCGATGAGCTATGGCAGAGCCTGCAAGACTTAATGAAAGAGCAGGGTAGAGTTTTTGATTTATCAAATCGTGATTACTCAAACCATTAACCAATGAATGGATCCTCCAAGAATCCTTACCTGAAACGCCGAGATGCGAAGCTGGAGCTAAAGAAAATCTAAGTGGTTTAACAATACAAGGTGGAGGGCATGAAACCCAAGGATATAGCACTTGAGATGGGTGTGGATCGACGATTGTATACAAAGCAATCGAGAAGTTCAAGTATGAGGTGGAGCACAGAGTGCTGAATCCAAAACAAAAGCTCAAGAATGGGAGGAAGAATACGCGGAGCAACCCGCTGTTGCTAAAGGCGATTGCTACTATACTTGAACAACAAGGCATATACAAGATTACTGGCTGGCGCCTGCACCATAACTTGCTAGAATTGCAGAGTAAGGACTAAGATTATAAGAACCTAAGAGTGCCCAGCGTTGCTACGCTATTAAAGGTACTCAAGGAAAGTTTCCATTTACAATTTGGCAAAGCCCAGAACGCCAATGCGAAGTATAGAGACCCATCCTTCAACGAGAAGAGGCTTTGGGTGTCAAGACTCAAAACCCCAAAACCCTTTCAGGAGTTTGATTGAGATTTTGATTGATAAAAGTAGACTATTAGTGCATACTTTTATTAGGGTTTTAATAGGGTTTATGTAGGGGTTTAATGTTTAAATATTAGTA
>ARYC01015049.1:0-11114 GCA_000711775.1 Oxytricha trifallax
AATCATTTTAATTAGTTGATACTTAATAAGCATACTTTTTATATAGATATATTTCAGAATCTTCTTTTTTTTACTTAATTCTCCATATATAATGACTCAATCATACATTAATGACATTATCGCTAGTTTTTATTTCACTTTTTACACTATATCCAACATTCGAGGCAACTTAACTGTATATATCTTATATCTGGTCTTTATAAACTTCTCTAGCCACAGCTCTCCTGAGTTTCATAGTAGGTGTCAAAGTTACACCCACTTCAAATTCCTTGTCTATTAATCGGAAATTCTTTCTCACTTTCTCCAAACTATTGAATTAATTAGCATTCGCTAGTCTCTCTAATTCATAAATGATTGAATATGAGAGTAATTTTTATTTCCCTCTATATAAAGTATGAATGAATTTAAGGTAAATGATTACATATAAATATAAAAAGTTTATATCAAATTCATTCTCAATAAGCTAATTAACTACCTTCAATTCAATCAAATCTGTAAGATTATCCTGAACCTAAATCCCTGAATTTCTATAATATTCCTTAATTGTGGCAAATTCTGGAAATATTATTGCTACTATATTTGATTGCAAAGAGTCACCATATATGAAAATTTATGCTATATATGGGCTTTACTCGTAAGCTCTCTCTAATTTTTCTGATACTTAAATATAATGGAAATATAAAATATTTTTTATATTTTTATCAGATAAAACTATAAATATCTGACACTATATATTCTCCTTGAGATAACTTGAATATATTTTTGATTCTATCTATGATTTTTAGTGTATTTCCTTCAGGTAAAATCATGCCAACATCTCCTGTGTGCAGCCATCCATCTTCAGTCTTAACTTAATAATTGCTTATATATAGAAAAAGTTATTAAAATAGAAACATTTACTAATAAAGCATTAATTAAATTACTCAAATATTTAACAATCTAAACTTAATCAGTGAGTTGTTTGTTCCTAAAATACCCAACAAATACTGCAGGTCCCCTCAGCATGACTTCCCCCCTAGAAAACAAATTAGTGGCTGTAACTCTATTAAAATATTCCATATCGGGCACATCTCTAAGTTTATATTCTATGCCAACTGCAGGTCCCCCCACGTGGCCAGTTTAATTATCGAAAATCTTAGTACTGAATGATGACCCCCCAGATTCAGTTTGACCATAGGCCTCTATTATAGGACAGCAGAAAGCACATTTTAAGAAGGACAAGACATTTGAAGCTATAGGAGCACTTATAAATCATTTAAAAAAATAAAGTAATATATAAAAATATATATAAAACTTGCAGTTATCATGATTCTAACTTTTCCACCTAATCTAGCTTAAATTTTATTGAAAACTAATCTGTCGTATACTTCATAGTTCACTGACCCTGTTTATTCAAGATAAATATTATTATTTAATTCTGTATGGAAATCAATATTGGGGTTTAAGTCAGATTTAATCAGATAGTTTCATGCTTTGATTTTTGGACACCCAACTCAATCTGTTCAAGGAGCTTAATCCATATCCTGAACGAAATAGCTTCAGCACCGTGCTCGTTCACTTATTGCCTCAAGGTAAGATCTTATGTGGTCTTTCGCTGCGTTTATTCAACATAATCTTAATAAAATGATTTAGGCTTTATTTTTTCATGATTAATAAAACAAATCATATAAGATAGTATTACTTGGAAGCTAATGCTCTTTGAAACAACATTCTCTTAACAAAAGTTTGTTACTAGATGCCCTATTAAATTCTGTCATAAACTTTATTTAGCAGTCTAGGAACTGATGCAAAAATTGTAGGTTGTAAAATTTACAAATCATTTAAAAATTATTTAAATTATTTATTTTTTTTTTAGATTTTCTGAGATTTAAATTACTTTATAAAAAAATTATTTGAAATCATTCTAATATTTATTTAAAAACAAATCATCAATGATTTTCAATAAATTTCCTCCAAAAAATCCTACTCCAGCACCCATTGAAAGAGCTGAGTAGCATCCCAATCTATCAAATACGTGTGCAAGAGGGAGGTAAACTATATAAATTTCAATAAATTTATCATTAATTCTCTTATAAGATAATATCTCAAAATTAACTAATGAATATTTTGAATTCTTATAAATTATAATTCTGAAATATTTTACTACTATATATAATATACCAGTTTAGCTGATATAAGTGTCCTCGGGTGAGAACGGGAATTCAGCAGCCACATGTAGAATATTATCAATTGCACTTAAGAAATTCTCATTACTGAGCATCACTCCCTTGCTCTCTTTTTCAGTGCCGCTTGTATAACTTATTGTAAATATTGATTTTCTTGAGAGACTGGTGTCATCTAAAATCTTATAAAATTTAGTCAAATTATCTGTAATAAAATAATATAATAATATTTATATTATTTATTGTGGTATGATCAATAAGCATATCTTCTGGAATCTTGAAACTTGCTCTTTGATGATGAAATATTGAATAATCAAGTTTATAAAACTTATAATATTTTAATCTAAAAAAATATTTCTTGTTTAATTAATAATTCCTACTTTTATTTGTTCAATATGTCATAGTAGCTGATAACTTCAATGCCAAGTTGCTCTGCTAATCCTATAAAATATATATATATAATTTTATATTATATTTGTAAAAATAGAATCTCAATCCAATATATTTTCAAAATTCCATAAGCTGGGTTTATGGCTGATCAAAAGTAACAACTTTTTTAAGGAAATATTGTTGCAATTTTGAATTATCAAAATCTACACTTTCTTTCATTTCCTCTTCATTTTTTTGCTATAAAAAAAGTATTAAAATTTATTATTTTTTCCCTACTTTATAAGGTATTAATTTGTTATGAACAAAAGTAAGATAAGATTTATAATAAAAAATTAAATTTAAATTATATATGAAAAACTATGTAATGATATATATATTTATATTTATATATATTTTATATTGCTATAAATTAACCTATTGACTTTGAATAATCATTTAAAGTATGTTAACAAGGCACTTAATGCTTCCAAATAGACACTCCATTTAAGTCTATTGCATTATCAATTAAAGCATTGACTATCCAAGAGTTTCATATAAGGGCACTGTGGTAATTCCAAGCAAATTTGCTGCCAAGTCTGTAATTAGCCATTAAATGAAAATATTATTCATTGTAATAATAAATCCGCTTAAAATTGCTCTCTTTTAAAAAGTAAAATACATTTAATCATATTTAACAATATTTTATGATTCCTCTCTATTAACAGATGAAATTCCCATGACTTGTAATTAAATTCCGTGTTCTTCATCAAATACCTCATTAAATAGTCCTTCTCTTAATATTATCTTTGCTAAGTGTTGAGTTTCATAATATACTTCATCAAATGTTTTCCATTAATATTCATACTGTACTTCAGCGTATTAATTTTATAGAAGTATAATTAATTTATTGTAAATCTACAAATATCCCATATTTAACATATATAATAAACCAAATCAGCGTCTTCTTGAACTGCTTTTGTATAAATTTATACTTTTGTGCCTAGACAACGATGCTCTTAAAATTCGTCTCTCGCTTTCCTATAAATTTACAAATAAATACTTTATAATAATTATATTTTAGTAACAAAAAAATGTTCCTCAACAAAATTATCAAAATTGTTCAATTTCGTTAAGTTTGCTATCAAATGAGATTTGAATAAGTTTGACACGATAAATATCATTAAAATTAATCATAATATAAATATTACTATACTTACATAAAGAGTGAATAAACTGAGTTTATTTTGAAATCTGGAGTCTCCCATAGATCTTTTATATGTTTAGTCTCTGGATTCCTGTAAATCGTTGATCCAGTAGTAGGATTATAAATATTTGATACATTAGGTGTTTTAAATATGAGTTGTTTAAATTTCATTATATAATTTATAATATATAATGGATCTTATTCAAAAACCTCAGCGTGGTTATATCGAATACTCTCTCCGTTTCCCATTTATAATTTAATATGATAAAAAAGTATATATTCTAATTATTTTGAATTTTGTTTTAAAATCTCAGATTAAATGCGGACAAATTATAATTTGAAAAGAAATTAAGTTAAAATTTATAATTTTATAGCTGAGTTGTAAAATAGTGTCTATAGTAAATATTGTTATACATTGTTAATTTAATTCATAATCAAAGTGAATTAACATGTTAATAGTTGCAGTTTATTCTTTCATTTAATTTCGCTCATTAGTTTTTCTATAATGATTAATAAAACTGTGGAATTGTTCAAATTTTCAGATTAAAATTAGATAATTCAGCATTAAAATAATTAAAATGATAGACTTTGTATGCAAGTGCTTATTCTTAATCAACAGCATTTTATTGCATTATTGATTATTATTTTGAAATTTATGTTATTCATTTTACTATTTTTTCACAATTCCACTAATTAAATTCATTCTAGCTTGAGCTTTGTCAATTATCCTAGAGGAAAATAAAGACTGCAAATTTCTACCGATTTATTTATTCATATCTACCATTTAATAAGACAAAAATATAGATTAAAATTTCTTAAAATTTCTATAAAAATTTTGATATCAAAACATGATATGAATTTACTTAAGATTATTTTAATTTAATTTATGATTGTCCTAGAAGAATGCGCTGATTATAGTCTCCCTGATTTTGCTTAAAAAGTATAATTTTAATCAGGGCGTCGAGCAATCCTTTACTATTTCTTTTCTACAATCGAATCTTTGAATTCTTTGACTTCTCTAATTTCCAAATCTTAATTATAATCATGGGATAAATCTTGGCGTTCTCCTAGTTCAACTTAATGAGACAATTTTCGGTGATGATAGTGACTTATTTTTATATTGTAATGCTAGGAAGGGGGACTGCTATTCTATTAGCTGAATTATGTTTTATTCAAATGATTTCTTGAAATTGATTTGAAAGAATGGAAGTATTATAAAAACCTCAATTAAATCAATTTTATCTAAAACATAAAAATTTGTGCAAATACATTTATATGAATTTATGGATGCTATTATTACGGCAATATTTACCAGCAGTTTAATCTATTGAAACATTTTGATTCCTATTACTAATACTCTGTTTTGCGTTATATTTTGAACTTACAATTTCTGAGTTTTTTCTGACTCTTGCAAGTAAGTTTTTCTCCTAGTTTTCATTGTGATTCATGCTAAATATGTTATCTCTATCATTTTTTAAAAGATTAAAGAATTAAAATAATATTGTATATTCACATAGTAAATTCCAAATTTATTGAATGAAGAAAGCGCTTATTGAAACTTTTATCATTACTATTTTATTTTTTTTACAGTAGCATGGGGTTCGATGTGCAGACCAACATCTATGCTGACAAACCGGTTTGAGACATAGTTCCTGATAATGAACATGTTTGAATTATCCTACTGGATTGGTTTCGTATCTCCAGATTTAATTTAAATGCTAAACTTAACTAACTATTACTATTTTTTAATTTCAAATGACTTCTCTGATTACTTAAATTAAATAATTCGTCATCTCCTTCACTAAATGAATCTTGAGAATTTTTCGATGATTAAATTTCGATTATTTCTCTGTTTTTCATTTGAATATTGTTTATTTTATTATGATTTAATTTGTTTTTGCTAGGCTCAAAAGTCTTGAAACGCTTTAATTTTAGGTTTTCAGTTTGTTTATATTACTATTCTTTCTCTGATTATAAATATAAAAAATTGATAAAATATAACTACTGACTATGTGCATAATATAAAGGATAGATATACATTAGATAAAAAAAATTAGAAGTTATTATATTTTTTTCTATCTTTTAAATTAAAATAAAATTATAAATACAAATTAATCTTAAATTATGCTTGTTCAAACCGACTATTCATTATATTTATAAGAAAATGTAGTGACGAAATTATTATTGACTTAATTTTATCATAATAAAAAATTTAAATTGTATAAACAATTAGTATTGACAATAAATTTAATTTTTATGATTGTTTTGAATCAGGAAAAGGCACTTCAATGTACAGCCGTAGAGGGGCTGAGACTATAGCCTAGCATTTATGTTTTCGTACAGATCGCAGAGAGCACTACAAAAAATTGTAAAGAGATAAGAGTGAGAGGCAGAAATTTCAATATCAGCATAACTTTAAGGATCTAAAGGAAATTAAAGAATATATGGATCAGAGCTCAAGACAAAATCACTTTATTTTATTTTACTCTTAAAAAAGAGAGGTGTTAAATGAGACTTTTAAATTTCAGTTTATTTTAAAGGAAAATTTGTGATTTTTTTTATACTTAAATCACAATCATAAGTGAAGTTCAAGTCAAAATAACTATTATAGTCATTCTGATAAAAGAACCTCAAGCCAAAGGTAAAAATATAAATTTTTACTTTCTGATTTGCTTGAATCTAAACAACTATAGGGAATATCAAGACTCAAAATATACATAGAAGAAAAGAGTTCTGAGCACAATATAAAGTCGTGATAAAAATAGAGATGTGCAATCAGAAAATTAGAAAAAGTTTAGTACAATTGATAACAAATTAAATTTATTGCCATAATAACCTTAGAAAGATCAAATAAGTAATTAAAATACGGCAAATTAGACTAATAGCACAATCCTATCATATGTAAGTTTATTTATAATCAAAATAATGAATTTTGTAACATATACTTAATTTAGAGAGATTCCTATTTAAATTAGACGAATCCCTTACATCAAAGCAACGCCACATTCTACAGATACAACCCCATTTATACATAATAGACTTATTAAATGATATTAATATATTTTTATTACCATTTTCACCTAAGTAAAGCCAGCGATTCCTACAGTTCACATTAGAAATCACTAAGTTAAGCAAGAAATTTATAAGAAACTAAGAATAATGTAAAATTGAAAGAATCCTCACGAAGAAGTTAAAAATCTCATTATAGAAGGAAGTTCAAATGTTCCTGGAATTGATTATGAAAAAAATAGCATTCTAAGAGCTCTAAGAAAGAAGTTCAAGTATAATTTAATATAGGTATTTAATTACTAAATAAAATGATTTAGTAGAAAGACTGTTTTTTAATATAATAATTCGATTATTTTTATTATTTTAGATAAAGGAAGATCATGATAGGAAAGTATAGATTACACAACAATAATCAGAGAAAAATTTACATCATTATTATAAAAATAAAGATAAGATATTTATATCTATTCATATTCAAATCAGAAAATAAGAATAAAAATGTAAATAATTAAAATATAATTCATTAAATTTCAACAATAACAATTAAATATAACTATAATATTTAGAAAATGTAGCAGTTTAACAAACTTTAATGTAAAGATTCATTAAGAATTAGAAAGAATATTAGTGCTGCACTTTTACTAACTATATGTTGCTTATTTAACCCTAGTAATTGAAAAATAAATTGTATAATTAACTATTAAATCAACCAATCCCAAGTATATTTAATTTTAAAGATATAGCAATTAGAGCATCTTCAAATGCTATGAGACAGCTTTAGCTTATAAAAACACTTGCAATGGCTCCCCATACTATGCAGAAGATTGGAATACGTTCGTTACAAGAGATGTCACTTGCAATTTGATGGAGAGATGTCCAATTGGGGCAAGCGGCACTGCTCCTAATTGCACCTGGAAAAGGAAATTATGTGTATCATGCAGCAGTGAAAACGGAAATGTCTATATGAGAATTCAGAGTAAACTCTAATTTATTATATTTGTTGATCTTTTTTTAAGCTTTTGGAATTAATTTGGTTCTTGAATATTCTTATATATAGTTTTAACGGTCTCCCAGATCACTGTGTGCCAGGTAAAATCCCTCTGCAAGAAAAAATAATTGATATTAAATTCCTTTTCAACCCTCCACCTGCTACATTCTTCGCTAAGCCACATAACGTTAACGACCTTAATCACATGATATGTGATTTTGACTCAAGTTCAAACGCAAATTTACCAGCTGACTCTTAATTCAGAAATTTAGGTGACTCTTCAATATCATTATTGGTTATATAATAAAATTAGTTTAATAATTAGAAGTAAAGTTATTGTAAGTTCTCGTAACTTAGGTTTATACTTGAATAAATTAAATATCAATTGTTAATATGGTTGGAATAGCTACTAATGGAGTATTGATGTATAATGGAAACTCCCCTCGTAATACAGATTATTTCTACCCTAAAGATTGGTCTGGTAGCATCTTAAAATTATTAATCGTTTTTTCTCATATGTTTCTAATCCAAATCTACAATCAAATTCAATTTTAAATTAGCAATTAGATGGTGGTTGATTAAGATTTAGATGCATGCTTAGGTGCAATTACTCCAGAGGACGGAGTCTATCACTATTGGTTCCTACCTCCATGCCTCTATAACAGCGATAAACTTCAGCCAAGCAAATATTGCGATGCCGTACCTGAATCTCAATTTAACATTTTTCTCTACCAAAGTATAAATTGTAATTACTAAAAAAATCCTAAAATTACAATAATCAAGTGAATGTGCATCTAACATGGCGAATTACGCCTAGTAAGTATACGCAGACTACTTACCATTCTGGACACTTATCGGGATGGCAAAGGACGGCCACTAAATTATAGGGCCCTACAAGGAAGACGGGTCAGAGTGGGATTGCAACGAGACAGATATTTGCAATGGATTCAGAGACATTGTAGCCAATAATTACACATATGTGGGCGTTACTAAACAAACGAAATTTAATTGTGATTTATGATATATAAAATATGTTAAATCGAGTTTACATTCCCTTATGTGGTAGGATGTTACGGTCCTGGAGCTTATGTGAAATTTAATAGTGAGTGCTCACAAAATCAGTGTCGTTCAAACGCTAAACTTCTTAGTAAATTTATGAATATATTTGGAATTTTAGCAGCAATAGCTGTATTTACTGGAGCTCTTTTCTGATAAGTTAAAGTTAATTTTACAATTTTTTTGAATATCATTTATTGAAACTTTACATTTGTATATATTGCAAAATACCTTCAAATGCTAATTATTCTCAGCATAGCAATATGGCAATAATAATTGAAATTTTAACTTAAAAATTTTAATTCATATTAATTTTATAATTAACTTTTGAAATGGAACAGTCGTAACAGCCTTCAGAGTAAATGATTATATCATAGTAACAAACTCAATTACCCAAAAAATCTGCTCAAATCTTTCTGGATTCTTATAAATCTACTAACCCCATTATTATTCATTTTACTATTAAGATTTATAGTGTTTAATTATGCCATAAATTTAACTAAGAAATTTACCTAATTTTGTATATAAATTTTATTAAATCTCTACTATAATCATTAATTTTTTTGTGAATACTATCCACTTGACTTGGAGCCAATCTTTAACTTTGCTACATCCAACTTGCAGAGACTCATCCGCAAGAATGTCAGAGTTTTAATGGCTTTGGAGGAGAAAAAGCGTTAAGGGACCTACAAACCTATAATCAGCAAGGAAGAGCTGGATCGAATCAAAATTGGCTTGAGTGTTGGTATGAACAATACGAATGGTTTAAAATAGTACTATATAAATAGAGAAAGATTTGAAACATTTCAATTTCATTAAATAATAATCATATATATTTAGTAAATGGTAGTAGTGGAGTTAATAGTAGGTAGAGATCACCAAATATATCGAAACATGCAAGAGTTAATAGTGAGAATAAAATCACAAATGTGTAAACCTAAATTCATTATTATTATAAATTATTAATTCTAATGATTTTGATCATAATTTATTTCAATTCAAAGATACAACTAACTATCATATTTATATTTATATGAATATTATATGAGAAGGGTTTAACTAAACAGCTAAAATAACAATTGAAATGATTTACTTATTTGTTTATTATACTATGAAAATATAAATTAGTAAATATTGTGATATATTTTAACATACATAAAATATACTGTAATATTATTAATTGATTTACAATTCTTGAACAGAGACTTGAACAAATTAGAGTTTAGTAAATTAGAAAATAAAACTAGAGGCAGCGAGGGCACTTCACCATCAGTTTATGATAAATAGTTAAATCTTGGTTAATAGCAATTTTTTACGAAAGACTTTTCATTAGTACAGCCAAATAAATTATATTAAATTCTATCATGAATATATATAAAAATTTATGTAATGAAAATAAAATTAAAATAAGTATATAAAAGCAATTTACCTTGAATTAAATCTCAATTAGGGTCACTTTTTATCGATTTATTTAAGGAAATTAGTTTAGTTTTAGTTTATAAAAAAGTTAAATTATAGTAAGAGCGAAGAAAAAGAATTTAATATTAATCTCGCTGCTATGATAATATAAAAATAGAATCATGCACAAGTAGTGAAGTTATATTTTTTGAATTCCTGAATCGAATTAATTGGCTGTAATATGATAATAGTTAATTTTATTTCTTAAAACTGACTGATTATATTACTAAATTAATCAAAGCCATAAACCGATCTGGAATTCAAAAAGCAGCTATAGTAAAATAATATAGAAGACGCCTAGTTTTAATTAGATTCTAGATTTGATTAATTGGGGGAATTACCCGATTTCAAGATTGACAGTGATAGACCAAGGAAAGAAATTGACTCGTCTTATCGCAATTTTGTTATTACTACATAATATATTTTTATAATATTCATCATTAAATAAATCTATTGAGTTTTATTAGTTTCAATTAATTTAGTATGTATTTATGAGTAATAAATTTTAGTCAATAAAAAAGAATAGATTAAATTAAAGTTTTCACTATAATTTTCAATGAATAAATTTATGATATATAATTTTTGATATTAATTTATACTAATCAATACCAATCAGATAAAGATACAGTAAAACCTGTTGTAAACAATAAACAAAGACGAAATAACTAAGCAAATGGAGTAGCTATGCAAGGATTTCCTGCATGCGATTGTGAGATCTAAGTCTTATGACATCAAAATGAGCATGATTGACATTATTAATTTGCCTAAGGATGAAAACGGCCAGCCAAGTCAGAATATTATTAAGGAGTTAAATTATTTTTAATTTATTGCAGATATTTTTAATTACTTGATGTTTTGTTAGCTGTAT
>ARYC01015052.1:0-17545 GCA_000711775.1 Oxytricha trifallax
ACAATAGAAAAGCTAGAAATTTACATTAAACTCTATCGCAACTTGAAGTTTATTTCTGGTTATGAAACCTTATGCTGGAATTGTCTAAGTAAAAAGTTATATGATATGACAAAGCATCGCAAAATGCATATTAAATTCTATCCTTGTCAAGCAACTAAATAAATAAAAAGATATGCAATAATAACTCTAATTTAAAATACTTCGAATTTAATAAAATTAAATCTCATTTGTTGCGAGCTTGAAGATATTTGGATAATCAAAGAACGAAAAAACCTTAAATGAACATTTATAAAAAGCACATTATTAACGGGACTTTAAGTTGCTTCACAAAAACTTGATTGCTTGATCTAATAGTTTCTATAAAGGATTTGTATGCCATTTTGCAAATCTATGATGTAACGAGCCATAATTTCCTTCTAAGCTTCAAATAAGGATGACAACTAGATATTCAAAGCACGATAATTATAAGCTAACACATTCTTAAAGCTTATCAGCATTATAAGACAAATCATTAAAAATGCTTATAAAATTAAAGCATAAAAATTTGTCAGTATTGAGCTCATCTATCCTTAGACTGAATTCCGGGTGACGCCAATTCACGGATTTTGTAGCCAAGCATTCAATACAGAGATCTGTGTAGTTTGACGCTTATCGAGTGACCACTAAATGTTCAAATCATTCGTAAGCTTAATCGAGTTTCAATAATCGTGAATTGCATTCGGAATCGACATTTTTAAAAGCAAAAATTAAAAGAAACATCAATTCACCAGATTATATCAGCTATGGCTATATTCTGAACATTTGTCAGATGGGTTGTGGTGGACTTCCTCTAATAAAATTAGCAAAGCAATGCTTCTGACTTTTAAAAAAGTATGCAATTTGAATTTAATATTAGGACTTCGATAAAACTCTCTCACTAGGGTACTTCTCTGCTAAGTTATAAACAATATTTATATATATGATTGATCGATGTAAAAGAGTCTGTAAATGATTAAAATGCCATTTTTCAATTCTAAATTGTTACGAGCCATAATTTCTATCTACGCTTCAAATTTAGATGATTTGGAGATTTTCAAAGAAGCACGAAAGCATATTTTAAATTTAGTTCTTACAGACTTAATTAAAACATAGAAGTTTGACTTTGACGAGAGATCAAAGCCAATTCGAATTTCTTATGTAAAAATAATATTTTCAAATTTTGCCATTTTTTCAAAATTTATCATAAAATTTCAATTTTACTCAATAAGTTTTAAGGTCATTTGATGATTTCTACAATCGCAAAGCTAGAAATTTACACTAATGTCTATCACAACTTGAAGTTTATTTTTGTTATGAAACCTTATGCTGGAATTGTCAAAGTAAAAAGTTTTATGACATGACAAAGCATCGCAAAAAGCATTAAATTCTATCCTTGTCAAGCAACTAAATAAATAAAAAGATATGCAATAATAACTCTAATTTAAAATAATTCGAATTTAATAAAATTAAATCTCATTTGTTGCAAGCTTGAAGATATTTGGATAATCAAAGAACGAAAAAACCTTGAATGAACATTTATAAAAAGCACATTATTAACGGGACTTTAAGTTGCTTCACAAAAACTTGATTGCTTGATCTAATAGTTTCTATAAAGGATTTGTATGCCATTTTGCAAATCTATGATGTAACGAGCCATAATTTCCTTCTAAGCTTCAAATAAGGATGACTACTAGATATTCAAAGCACGATAATTATAAGCTAACACATTCTTGAAGCTTATCAGCGATATAAGACAAATCATTAAAAATGCTTATAAAATGAAAGCATAAAACTTGTTAGTATTGAGCTCATCTATCCTTAAGCCGAAATCCGCGTGACGCCAATACACGGCTTTTGTAGCCAAGCATTCAAAACATAGATCTGTGTAGTTTCACGCTTATCGAGTGACTCACAAAATGTTCAAATCATTCGTAAGCTTTTTCGAGTTTCAATAATCGTGAATTGCATTCGGAATCGACTTTTTAAAAGCAAAAATTAAAAGAAACATCAATTCACCAGATTATATCAGCTATGGCTATATTCTGAACATTTGTCAGATGGGTTGTAGTGGACTTCCTCTAATAAAATTAGCAAAGCAATGCTTCTGACTTTTAAAAAAGTATGCAATTTGAATTTAATATTAGGACTTCGATAAAACTCTCTCACTAGGGTACTTCTCTGCTAAGTTATAAACAAATATATATATGATTGATCGATGTAAAAGAGTCTGTAAATGATTAAAATGCCATTTTTCAATTCTAAATTGTTACGAGCCATAATTTCTATCTAAGCTTCAAATTTAGATGATTTGGAGATTTTCAAAGAAGCACGAAAGCATATTTTAAATTTAGTTCTAACAGACTTAATTAAAACATAGAAGTTTGACTTTGACAAGAGATCAAAGCCAATTCGAATTTCTTATGTAAAAATAATATTTTCAAATTTTGCCATTTTTTCAAAATTTAACATAAAATTTCAATTTAACTCAATAAATTTAAAGGTCATTTGATGATTTCTACAATCGCAAAGCTAGAAATTTACACTAATCTCTATCACAACTTGAAATTTATTTTTTGTTATGAAACCTTATGCTGGAATTGTCAAAGAAAAAAGTTTTATGATGTGAGAAAGCATCGAAAAATGCATTAAATTCTATCCTTGTCAAGCAACTAAATAAATAAAAAGATATGCAAATAATAACTCTAATTTAAAATAATTCGAATTTAATAAAATTAAATCTCATTTGTTGCAAGCTTGAAGATATTTGGATAATCAAAGAACGAAAAAACCTTAAATGAACATTTATAAAAAGCACATTATTAACGGGACTTTAAGTTGCTTCACAAAAACATGATTGCTTGATCAAATAGTTTCTATAAAGGATTTGTATGCCATTTTGCAAATCTATGATGTAACGAGCCATAATTTCCTTCTAAGCTTCAAATAAGGATGACTACTAGATATTCAAAGCACGATAATTATAAGCTAACACATTCTTGAAGCTTATCAGCGATATAAGACAAATCATTAAAAATGCTTATAAAATGAAAGCATAAAACTTGTTAGTATTGAGCTCATCTATCCTTAAGCCGAAATCCGCGTGACGCCAATACACGGCTTTTGTAGCCAAGCATTCAAAACATAGATCTGTGTAGTTTCACGCTTATCGAGTGACCACTAAATGTTCAAATCATTCGTAAGCTTAATCGAGTTTCAATAATCGTGAATTGCATTCGGAATCGACATTTTAAGAACAATAATAAAAATAAATCTCAATTCACCAGATTATATCAACGATGGCTATATTCTGAACATTTGTCAGATGGGTTGTAGTGGACTTCCTCTAATAAAATTAGCAAAGCAATGTTTCTGACTTTTAAAAAAATATGCAATTTGAATTTAATATTAGGACTTCGATAAAACTCTCTCACTAGGGTACTTCTCTGCTAAGTTATAAACAAATATATATATGATTGATCGATGTAAAAGATCTGTAAATGATTAAAATGCCATTTTTCAATTCTAAATTGTTACGAACCATAATTTCTATCTAAGCTTCAAATTTAGATGATTTGTAGATTTTCAAAGAAGCACGAAAGCATATTTTAAATTTAGTTCTAACAGACTTAATTAAAACATAGAAGTTTGACTTTGACAAGAGATCAAAGCCAATTCGAATTTCTTATGTAAAAATAATATTTTCAAATTTTGCCATTTTTTCAAAATTTAACATAAAATTTCAATTTACTCAATAAATTTTAAGGTCATTTGATGATTTCTACAATCGCAAAGCTAGAAATTTACACTAATGCCTATCACAACTTGAAGTTTATTTTTGTTATGAAACCTTATGCTGGAATTGTCAAAGTAAAAAGTTTTATGACATGACAAAGCATCGCAAAAACCATTAAATTCTATCCCTGTCAAGCAACTAAATAAATAAAAAGATATGCAATAATAACTCTAATTTAAAATAATTCGAATTTAATAAAATTAAATCTCATTTGTTGCAAGCTTGAAGATATTTGGATAATCAAAGAACGAAAAAACCTTAAATGAACATTTATAAAAAGCACATTATTAACGGGACTTTAAGTTGCTTCACAAAAACTTGATTGCTTGATCTAATAGTTTCTATAAAGGATTTGTATGCCATTTTGCAAATCTATGATGTAACGAGCCATAATTTCCTTCTAAGCTTCAAATAAGGATGACTACTAGATATTCAAAGCACGATAATTATAAGCTAACACATTCTTAAAGCTTATCAGCGATATAAGACAAATCATTAAAAATGCTTATAAAATTAAAGCATAAAACTTGTCAGTATTGAGCTCATCTATCCTTAGACCGAAATCCGCGTGACGCCAATTCACGGATTTTGTAGCCAAGCATTCAAAACAGAGATCTATGTAGTTTCACGCTTATCAAGTGACCACAAAATGTTCAAATCATTCGTAAGCTTAATCGAGTTTCAATAATCGTGAATTGCATTCGGAATCGACATTTTAAAAACAAAAATAAAAAGAAACATCAATTCACCAGATTATATCAACGATGGCTATATTCAGAACATTTGTCAGAGGTCGCGGTGGACTACCTCTAATAAAATTAGCAAAGCAATGCTTCTGACTTTTAAAAAAGTATGCAATTTGAATTTAATATTAGGACTTCGATAAAACTCTCTCACTAGGGTACTTCTCTGCTAAGTTATAAACAAATATATATATGATTGATCGATGTAAAAGAGTCTGTAAATGATTAAAATGCCATTTTTCAATTCTAAATTGTTACGAGCCATAATTTCTATCTAAGCTTCAAATTTAGATGATTTGGAGATTTTCAAAGAAGCACGAAAGCATATTTTAAATTTAGTTCTTACAGACTTAATTAAAACATAGAAGTTTGACTTTGACGAGAGATCAAAGCAATTCGAATTTCTTATGTAAAAATAATATTTTCAAATTTTGCCATTTTTCAAAATTTAACATAAAATTTCAATTTAACTCAATAAATTTAAAGGTCATTTGATGATTTCTACAATCGCAAAGCTAGAAATTTACACTAATCTCTATCACAACTTGAAATTTATATTTTGTTATGAAACCTTATGCTGGAATTGTCAAAGAAAAAAGTTCTATGATATGAGAAAGCATCGAAAAATGCATTAAATTCTATCCTTGTCAAGCAACTAAATAAATAAAAAGATATGCAATAACTCAAATTTAAAATACTTCGAATTTAATAAAATTAAATCTCATTTGTTGCGAGCTTGAAGATATTTGGATAATCAAAGAACGAAAAAACCTTAAATGAACATTTATAAAAAGCACATTATTAACGGGACTTTAAGTTGCTTCACAAAAACTTGATTGCTTGATCTAATAGTTTCTATAAAGGATTTGTATGCCATTTTGCAAATCTATGATGTAACGAGCCATAATTTCCTTCTAAGCTTCAAATAAGGATGACTACTAGATATTCAAAGCACGATAATTATAAGCTAACACATTCTTAAAGCTTATCAGCGATATAAGACAAATCATTAAAAATGCTTATAAAATTAAAGCATAAAACTTGTTAGTATTGAGCTCATCTATCCTTAGGCCGAAATCCGCGTGACGCCAATTCACGGCTTTTGTAGCCAAGCATTCAAAACATAGATCTATGTAGTTTCACGCTTATCAAGTGACCACAAGATGTTCAAATCGTTCGTAAGCTAAATCGAGTTTCAATAATCGTGAATTGCATTCGGAATCGACATTTTAAGAACAATAATAAAAATAAATCTCAATTCACAAGATTATATTAACGATGGCTATATTCTGAACATTTGTCAGATGGGTTGTAGTGGACTTCCTCTAATAAAATTAGCAAAGCAATGCTTCTGACTTTTAAAAAAGTATGCAATTTGAATTTAATATTAGGACTTCGATAAAACTCTCTCACTAGGGTACTTCTCTGCTAAGTTATAAACAAATATATATATGATTGATCGATGTAAAAGAGTCTGTAAATGATTAAAATGCCATTTTTCAATTCTAAATTGTTACGAGCCATAATTTCTATCTAAGCTTCAAATTTAGATGATTTGAGATTTTCAAAGAAGCACGAAAGCATATTTTAAATTTAGTTCTTACAGACTTAATTAAAACATAGAAGTTTGACTTTGACGAGAGATCAAAGCCAATTCGAATTTCATATGTAAAAATAAATTCAAATCTGCCATTTTTTCAAAATTTAACATAAAATTTCAATTTAACTCAATAAATTTTAAGGTCATTTGATGATTTCTACAATCGCAAAGCTAGAAATTTACACTAATCTCTATCACAACTTGAAATTTATTTTTGTTATGAAACCTTATGCTGGAATTGTCAAAGAAAAAAGTTTTATGACATGACAAAGCATCGAAAAAGATTAAATTCTATCCCTGTCAAGCAACTATAAATAAAAAGATATGCAATAATAACTCTAATTTAAAATACTTCGAATTTAATAAAATTAAATCTCATTTGTTGCGAGCTTGAAGATATTTGGATAATCAAAGAACGAAAAAACCTTAAATGAACATTTATAAAAAGCACATTATTAACGGGACTTTAAGTTGCTTCACAAAAACTTGATTGCTTGATCTAATAGTTTCTATAAAGGATTTGTATGCCATTTTGCAAATCTATGATGTAACGAGCCATAATTTCCTTCTAAGCTTCAAATAAGGATGACTACTAGATATTCAAAGCACGATAATTATAAGCTAACACATTCTTAAAGCTTATCAGCGATATAAGACAAATCATTAAAAATGCTTATAAAATGAAAGCATAAAACTTGTTAGTATTGAGCTCATCTATCCTTAAGCCGAAATCCGCGTGACGCCAATACACGGCTTTTGTAGCCAAGCATTCAAAACATAGATCTATGTAGTTTCACGCTTATCAAGTGACCACAAGATGTTCAAATCGTTCGTAAACTAAATCGAGTTTCAATAATCGTGACTGGCATTCGGAGTTGATATTTTTAAAAACAAAAATAAAAAGAAACCTCAATCCACCAGATTATATTAAATATGACTATATTCTGAACATTTGTCAGAGGTCGCAATAGACTACCTCTAATAAAATTAGCAAAACAATCTTTCTGACTTTAAAAAAAGTAAGCAATTTGAATTTAATATTAGGACTTCGATAAAACTCTCTCACTAGGGTACTTCTCTGCTAAGTTATAAACAAATGTATATATGATTGATCGATGTAAAAGAGTCTGTAAATGATTAAAATGCCATTTTTCAATTCTAAATTGTTACGAGCCATAATTTCTATCTAAGCTTCAAATTAGATGATTTGTAGATTTTCAAAGAAGCACGAAAGCATATTTTAAATTTAGTTCTAACAGACTTAATTAAAACATAGAAGTTTGACTTTGACAAGAGATCAAAGCCAATTCGAATTTCTTATGTAAAAATAATATTTTCAAATTTTGCCATTTTTTCAAAATTTAACATAAAATTTCAATTTTACTCAATAAATATAAAGGTCATTTGGTGATTTCTACAATCGCAAAGCTAGAAATTAACACTAATCTCTATCGCAAATTGAAGTTTATTTCTTGTTATGAAACCTTATGCTACAATTGTCAAAGTAAAAAGTTTTATGATATGACAAAGCATCGCAAAAACGATTAAATTCTATCCCTGTCAAGCAACTAAATAAATAAAAAGATATGCAATAATAACTCTAATTTAAAATAATTCGAATTTAATAAAATTAAATCTCATTTGTTGCAAGCTTGAAGATATTTGGATAATCAAAGAACGAAAAAACCTTGAATGAACATTTATAAAAAGCACATTATTAACGGACTTTAAGTTGCTTCACAAAAACATGATTGCTTGATCAAATAGTTTCTATAAAGGATTTGTATGCCATTTTGCAAATCTATGATGTAACGAGCCATAATTTCCTTCTAAGCTTCAAATAAGGATGACTACTAGATATTCAAAGCACGATAATTATAAGCTAACACATTCTTAAAGCTTATCAGCGATATAAGACAAATCATTAAAAATGCTTATAAAATTAAAGCATAAAACTTGTCAGTATTGAGCTCATCTATCCTTAGACTGAATTCCGGGTGACGCCAATTCACGGATTTTGTAGCCAAGCATTCAATACAGAGATCTGTGTAGTTTGACGCTTATCGAGTGACCACTAAATGTTCAAATCATTCGTAAGCTTAATCGAGTTTCAATAATCGTGAATTGCATTCGGAATCGACATTTTAAGAACAATAATAAAAATAAATCTCAATTCACCAGATTATATTAACGATGGCTATATTCTGAACATTTGTCAGATGGGTTGTAGTGGACTTCCTCTAATAAAATTAGCAAAGCAATGTTTCTGACTTTTAAAAAAGTATGCAATTTGAATTTAATATTAGGACTTCGATAAAACTCTCTCACTAGGGTACTTCTCTGCTAAGTTATAAACAAATGTATATATGATTGATCGATGTAAAAGAGTCTGTAAATGATTAAAATGCCATTTTTCAATTCTAAATTGTTACGAGCCATAATTTCTATCTAAGCTTCAAATTTAGATGATTTGTAGATTTTCAAAGAAGCACGAAAGCATATTTTAAATTTAGTTCTAACAGACTTAATTAAAACATAGAAGTTTGACTTTGACAAGAGATCAAAGCCAATTCGAATTTCTTATGTAAAAATAATATTTTCAAATTTTGCCATTTTTTCAAAATTTAACATAAAATTTCAATTTTACTCAATAAATTTTAAGGTCATTTGATGATTTCTACAATCGCAAAGCTAGAAATTTACACTAATGTCTATCACAACTTGAAGTTTATTTTTGTTATGAAACCTTATGCTGGAATTGTCAAAGTAAAAAGTTTTATGACATGACAAAGCATCGCAAAAAGCATTAAATTCTATCCTTGTCAAGCAACTAAATAAATAAAAAGATATGCAATAATAACTCTAATTTAAAATACTTCGAATTTAATAAAATTAAATCTCATTTGTTGCGAGCTTGAAGATATTTGGATAATCAAAGAACGAAAAAACCTTAAATGAACATTTATAAAAAGCACATTATTAACGGGACTTTAAGTTGCTTCACAAAAACTTGATTGCTTGATCTAATAGTTTCTATAAAGGATTTGTATGCCATTTTGCAAATCTATGTTGTTACGATCCATAATTTCCTTCTAAGCTTCAAATAAGGATGACTACTAGATATTCAAAGCACGATAATTATAAGCTAACACATTCTTGAAGCTTATCAGCGATATAAGACAAATCATTAAAAATGCTTATAAAATGAAAGCATAAAACTTGTTAGTATTGAGCTCATCTATCCTTAAGCCGAAATCCGCGTGACGCCAATACACGGCTTTTGTAGCCAAGCATTCAAAACATAGATCTGTGTAGTTTCACGCTTATCGAGTGGACAACAAGATGTTCAAATCGTTCGTAGTTTAAATCGAGTTTCAATAATCGTGACAGGCATTCGATGACATTTTTAAAAGCAAAAATTAAAAGAAACATCAATTCACCAGATTATATCAGCTATGGCTATATTCTGAACATTTGTCAGATGGGTTGTAGTGGACTTCCTCTAATAAAATTAGCAAAGCAATGTTTCTGACTTTTAAAAAAGTATGCAATTTGAATTTAATATTAGGACTTCGATAAAACTCTCTCACTAGGGTACTTCTCTGCTAAGTTATAAACAAATGTATATATGATTGATCGATGTAAAAGAGTCTGTAAATGATTAAAATGCCATTTTTCAATTCTAAATTGTTACGAGCCATAATTTCTATCTAAGCTTCAATTTAGATGATTTGTAGATTTTCAAAGAAGCACGAAAGCATATTTTAAATTTAGTTCTAACAGACTTAATTAAAACATAGAAGTTTGACTTTGACAAGAGATCAAAGCCAATTCGAATTTCATATGTAAAAATAAATTCAAATCTGCCATTTTTTCAAAATTTAACATAAAATTTCAATTTAACTCAATAAATTTTAAGGTCATTTGATGATTTCTACAATCGCAAAGCTAGAAATTTACAGTAATCTCTATCGCAACTTGAAATTTATTTTTTGTTATGAAACCTTATGCTGGAATTGTCAAAGAAAAAAGTTTTATGATATGAGAAAGCATCGAAAAACGATTAAATTCTATCCCTGTCAAGCAACTAAATAAATAAAAAGATATGCAATAATAACTCTAATTTAAAATAATTCGAATTTAATAAAATTAAATCTCATTTGTTGCAAGCTTGAAGATATTTGGATAATCAAAGAACGAAAAAACCTTGAATGAACATTTATAAAAAGCACATTATTAACGGGACTTTAAGTTGCTTCACAAAAACTTGATTGCTTGATCTAATAGTTTCTATAAAGGATTTGTATGCCATTTTGCAAATCTATGATGTAACGAGCCATAATTTCCTTCTAAGCTTCAAATAAGGATGACTACTAGATATTCAAAGCACGATAATTATAAGCTAACACATTCTTAAAGCTTATCAGCGATATAAGACAAATCATTAAAAATGCTTATAAAATTAAAGCATAAAACTTGTTAGTATTGAGCTCATCTATCCTTAGGCCGAAATCCGCGTGACGCCAATTCACGGCTTTTGTAGCCAAGCATTCAAAACATAGATCTATGTAGTTTCACGCTTATCAAGTGACCACAAGATGTTCAAATCGTTTCGTAACCTAATCGAGTTTCAATAATCGTGACAGCCATTCGGAATTGACATTTTTAAAAACAAAAATGAAAAGAAACCTCAATTCACCAGATTATATCCACTATGAATGTATTCTGAACATTTGTCAGATGTTGTGGTGGACTACCTCTAATAAAATTTGCAAAGCAATTTTTCTGACTTTTAAAAAGTATGCAATTTGAATTCAATATTAGGACTTCGATGAAACTCTCACTAGGGTTCTTCTCTGCTAAGTTATAAACAAATTTATATATATGATTGATCGATGTAAAAGAGTCTGTAAATGATTAAAATGCCATTTTTCAATTCTAAATTGTTACGAACCATAATTTCTATCTAAGCTTCAAATTTAGATGATTTGTAGATTTTCAAAGAAGCACGAAAACATTTTTTAAATTCAGTTCTTACAGACTTAATCAAAACAAAGAAGTTTGACTTTTTTGAGAGATCAAAGCTAATTCGAATTTCTTATGTAAAAATATAATCAAATATTCCTTTTTTTTTCAATATTTAGCATAATTTCGATTTTTCTCAATAAATTTAAAGGTTATTTGGTGATTTCTACAATCGCAAAGCTAGAAATTTACACTAATCTCTATCGCAACTTGAAGTTTATTTCTTGCTATGAAACCTTATGCTGGAATTGTCAAAGTAAAAAGTTTTATGATATACAAAGCATCGCAAAAACGATTAAATTCTATCCCTGTCAAGCAACTAAATAAATAAAAAGATATGCAATAATAACTCTAATTTAAAATAATTCGAATTTAATAAAATTAAATCTCATTTGTTGCAAGCTTGAAGATATTTGGATAATCAAAGAACGAAAAAACCTTGAATGAACATTTATAAAAAGCACATTATTAACGGGACTTTAAGTTGCTTCACAAAAACTTGATTGCTTGATCTAATAGTTTCTATAAAGGATTTGTATGCCATTTTGCAAATCTATGATGTAACGAGCCATAATTTCCTTCTAAGCTTCAAATAAGGATGACAACTAGATATTCAAAGCACGATAATTATAAGCTAACACATTCTTAAAGCTTATCAGCGATATAAGACAAATCATTAAAAATGCTTATAAAATTAAAGCATAAAACTTGTTAGTATTGAGCTCATCTATCCTTAGGCCGAAATCCGCGTGACGCCAATTCACGGCTTTTGTAGCCAAGCATTCAAAACATAGATCTATGTAGTTTCACGCTTATCAAGTGACCACAAGATGTTCAAATCGTTCGTAAACCTAATCGAGTTTCAATAATCGTGACAGCCATTCGGAATTGACATTTTTAAAAACAAAAATGAAAAGAAACCTCAATTCACCAGATTATATCCACTATGAATGTATTCTGAACATTTGTCAGATGTTGTGGTGGACTACCTCTAATAAAATTTGCAAAGCAATTTTTCTGACTTTTAAAAAGTATGCAATTTGAATTCAATATTAGGACTTCGATGAAACTCTCACTAGGGTTCTTCTCTGCTAAGTTATAAACAAATTATATATGATTGATCGATGTAAAAGAGTCTGTAAATGATTAAAATGCCATTTTTCAATTCTAAATTGTTACGAGCCATAATTTCTATCTACGCTTCAAATTTAGATGATTTGGAGATTTTCAAAGAAGCACGAAAGCATATTTTAAATTTAGTTCTTACAGACTTAATTAAAACATAGAAGTTTGACTTTGACGAGAGATCAAAGCCAATTCGAATTTCTTATGTAAAAATAATATTTTCAAATTTTGCCATTTTTTCAAAATTTAACATAAAATTTCAATTTAACTCAATAAATTTAAAGGTCATTTGATGATTTCTACAATCGCAAAGCTAGAAATTTACACTAATCTCTATCACAACTTGAAATTTATTTTTTGTTATGAAACCTTATGCTGGAATTGTCAAAGAAAAAAGTTTTATGATGTGAGAAAGCATCGAAAAATGCATTAAATTCTATCCTTGTCAAGCAACTAAATAAATAAAAAGATATGCAATAAAACTCTAATTTAAAATACTTCGAATTTAATAAAATTAAATCTCATTTGTTGCGAGCTTGAAGATATTTGGATAATCAAAGAACGAAAAAACCTTAAATGAACATTTATAAAAAGCACATTATTAACGGGACTTTAAGTTGCTTCACAAAAACTTGATTGCTTGATCTAATAGTTTCTATAAAGGATTTGTATGCCATTTTGCAAATCTATGATGTAACGAGCCATAATTTCCTTCTAAGCTTCAAATAAGGATGACTACTAGATATTCAAAGCACGATAATTATAAGCTAACACATTCTTAAAGCTTATCAGCGATATAAGACAAATCATTAAAAATGCTTATAAAATTAAAGCATAAAACTTGTTAGTATTGAGCTCATCTATCCTTAGGCCGAAATCCGCGTGACGCCAATTCACGGCTTTTGTAGCCAAGCATTCAAAACATAGATCTATGTAGTTTCACGCTTATCAAGTGACCACAAGATGTTCAAATCGTTCGTAAGCTTTTTCGAGTTTCAATAATCGTGAATTGCATTCGGAATCGACATTTTAAGTACAATAATAAAAATAAATCTCAATTCACAAGATTATATTAACGATGGCTATATTCTGAACATTTGTCAGATGGGTTGTAGTGGACTTCCTCTAATAAAATTAGCAAAGCAATGTTTCTGACTTTTAAAAAAGTATGCAATTTGAATTTAATATTAGGACTTCGATAAAACTCTCTCACTAGGGTACTTCTCTGCTAAGTTATAAACAAATGTATATATGATTGATCGATGTAAAAGAGTCTGTAAATGATTAAAATGCCATTTTTCAATTCTAAATTGTTACGAGCCATAATTTCTATCTAAGCTTCAAATTAGATGATTTGTAGATTTTCAAAGAAGCACGAAAGCATATTTTAAATTTAGTTCTAACAGACTTAATTAAAACATAGAAGTTTGACTTTGACAAGAGATCAAAGCCAATTCGAATTTCTTATGTAAAAATAATATTTTCAAATTTTGCCATTTTTTCAAAATTTAACATAAAATTTCAATTTTACTCAATAAATTTTAAGGTCATTTGATGATTTCTACAATCGCAAAGCTAGAAATTTACAGTAATCTCTATCGCAACTTGAAATTTATTTTTTGTTATGAAACCTTATGCTGGAATTGTCAAAGAAAAAAGTTTTATGATATGACAAAGCATCGCAAAAACGATTAAATTCTATCCCTGTCAAGCAACTAAATAAATAAAAAGATATGCAATAATAACTCTAATTTAAAATAATTCGAATTTAATAAAATTAAATCTCATTTGTTGCAAGCTTGAAGATATTTGGATAATCAAAGAACGAAAAAACCTTGAATGAACATTTATAAAAAGCACATTATTAACGGGACTTTAAGTTGCTTCACAAAAACATGATTGCTTGATCAAATAGTTTCTATAAAGGATTTGTATGCCATTTTGCAAATCTATGTTGTTACGAGCCATAATTTCCTTCTAAGCTTCAAATAAGGATGACTACTAGATATTCAAAGCACGATAATTATAAGCTAACACATTCTTGAAGCTTATCAGCGATATAAGACAAATCATTAAAAATGCTTATAAAATGAAAGCATAAAACTTGTTAGTATTGAGCTCATCTATCCTTAAGCCGAAATCCGCGTGACGCCAATACACGGCTTTTGTAGCCAAGCATTCAAAACATAGATCTGTGTAGTTTCACGCTTATCGAGTGACCACTAAATGTTCAAATCATTCGTAAGCTTAATCGAGTTTCAATAATCGTGAATTGCATTCGGAATCGACATTTTAAGAACAATAATAAAAATAAATCTCAATTCACCAGATTATATTAACGATGGCTATATTGAGTACATTTTCAGATGGGTTGTAGTGGACTTCCTCTAATAAAATTAGCAAAGCAATGTTTCTGACTTTTAAAAAAATATGCAATTTGAATTTAATATTAGGACTTCGATAAAACTCTCTCACTAGGGTACTTCTCTGCTAAGTTATAAACAAATGTATATATGATTGTTCGATGTAAAGAGTCTGTAAATGATTAAAATGCCATTTTTCAATTCTAAATTGTTACGAACCATAATTTCTATCTAAGCTTCAAATTTAGATGATTTGTAGATTTTCAAAGAAGCACGAAAGCATATTTTAAATTTAGTTCTAACAGACTTAATTAAAACATAGAAGTTTGACTTTGACAAGAGATCAAAGCCAATTCGAATTTCTTATGTAAAAATAATATTTTCAAATTTTGCCATTTTTTCAAAATTTAACATAAAATTTCAATTTAACTCAATAAATTTAAAGGTCATTTGATGATTTCTACAATCGCAAAGCTAGAAATTTACACTAATCTCTATCACAACTTGAAATTTATTTTTTGTTATGAAACCTTATGCTGGAATTGTCAAAGAAAAAAGTTTTATGATGTGAGAAAGCATCGAAAAATGCATTAAATTCTATCCTTGTCAAGCAACTAAATAAATAAAAAGATATGCAAATAATAACTCTAATTTAAAATACTTCGAATTTAATAAAATTAAATCTCATTTGTTGCGAGCTTGAAGATATTTGGATAATCAAAGAACGAAAAAACCTTAAATGAACATTTATAAAAAGCACATTATTAACGGGACTTTAAGTTGCTTCACAAAAACTTGATTGCTTGATCTAATAGTTTCTATAAAGGATTTGTATGCCATTTTGCAAATCTATGATGTAACGAGCCATAATTTCCTTCTAAGCTTCAAATAAGGATGACTACTAGATATTCAAAGCACGATAATTATAAGCTAACACATTCTTGAAGCTTATCAGCGATATAAGACAAATCATTAAAAATGCTTATAAAATGAAAGCATAAAACTTGTTAGTATTGAGCTCATCTATCCTTAAGCCGAAATCCGCGTGACGCCAATACACGGCTTTTGTAGCCAAGCATTCAATTAAATAGTATTCTTTGTGTAGTACTATGCGATGTGTACTACTAAGATGTCAATCTTCGTTTTTTATATTATCTTCTAATCGAGTTTCTTATTATTATCTTTTTACAGCTCGAATTGCATTTTAAATACATAAAATGAAAAGAAACTCAATTTCACAGCAGATTATATTCAGCTATGGCTATATTCTGAACATTTGTCAGATGGGTTGTAGTGGACTTCCTCTAATAAAATTAGCAAAGCAATGTTTCTGACTTTTAAAAAAGTATGCAATTTGAATTTAATATTAGGACTTCGATAAAACTCTCTCACTAGGGTACTTCTCTGCTAAGTTATAAACAAATGTATATATGATTGATCGATGTAAAAGAGTCTGTAAATGATTAAAATGCCATTTTTCAATTCTAAATTGTTACGAGCCATAATTTCTATCTAAGCTTCAAATTTAGATGATTTGTAGATTTTCAAAGAAGCACGAAAGCATATTTTAAATTTAGTTCTAACAGACTTAATTAAAACATAGAAGTTTGACTTTGACAAGAGATCAAAGCCAATTCGAATTTCTTATGTAAAAATAATATTTTCAAATTTTGCCATTTTTTCAAAATTTAACATAAAATTTCAATTTTACTCAATAAATTTTAAGGTCATTTGATGATTTCTACAATCGCAAAGCTAGAAATTTACACTAATGTCTATCACAACTTGAAGTTTATTTTTGTTATGAAACCTTATGCTGGAATTGTCAAAGTAAAAAGTTTTATGACATGACAAAGCATCGCAAAAAGCATTAAATTCTATCCTTGTCAAGCAACTAAATAAATAAAAAGATATGCAATAATAACTCTAATTTAAAATACTTCGAATTTAATAAAATTAAATCTCATTTGTTGCGAGCTTGAAGATATTTGGATAATCAAAGAACGAAAAAACCTTAAATGAACATTTATAAAAAGCACATTATTAACGGGACTTTAAGTTGCTTCACAAAAACTTGATTGCTTGATCTAATAGTTTCTATAAAGGATTTGTATGCCATTTTGCAAATCTATGTTGTTACGAGCCATAATTTCCTTCTAAGCTTCAAATAAGGATGATTTCTAGATTTTTAAAGCACGATAATTTTAAGGAAACACATTCTAAAAGCTAATCAGCAATATATGACAAATCATTAAAAATCCTTATAAATTTTAATCATAAAATTTGTCAGTATTGAGCTCATCTATCCTTAGATTGAAATTCCGGGTGACGCCAATTAACGGCATTTGTAGCTAAACATTCAAAACATAGATCTGTGTAGTTTCACGCTTATCTAGTGACAACAAGATGTTCAAATCGTTCGTAAATTAAATCGAGTTTAAATAATCATTTCTCGCATTTGGAATTGACATTTTTAAGAACAATAATAAAAATAAATTTCAATTCACCAGATTATATGAACTAAGACTATATCTGAACATTTGTCAGATGGGTTGTAGTGGACTTCCTCTAATAAAATTAGCAAAGCAATGTTTCTGACTTTTAAAAAAATATGCAATTTGAATTTAATATTAGGACTTCGATAAAACTCTCTCACTAGGGGACTTCTCTGCTAAGTTATAAACAAATATATATATGATTGTTCGATGTAAAAGAGTCTGTAAATGATTAAAATGCCATTTTTGAATTCTAAATTGTTACGAACCATAATTTCTATCCAAGCTTCAAATTTAGATGATTCGTATATTTTCAAAGAAGCACGAAAGCATATTTTAAATTTAGTTCTTACAGACTTAATTAAAACATAGAAGTTTGACTT
>ARYC01015057.1:0-14540 GCA_000711775.1 Oxytricha trifallax
TTTTGTGAGCTGTGTGAGAGAGATTTCGCTCATAAATCAAGCTGGTATAGACATATGAAAGAGCATATAGAAGCCAAGCCTACTGTATACTTAAAGCACGACAAAATCGATGGGAAGTATGATTGCTTTGAGTGCTATAAGTAGTACTCTCACACAAGAGACTTGAAGAAACATCTTTTAAAAGCTCACAAAAAAGACATAGAAATTGAAAAGCATGAAGAAGTTGAGTTGAAGCTTCTCAACAAAAGAAAATCGAGGGAATATTCTAAAGCGGTAGTGCCTGAATAAGCGAGTAAGTTATAGTACGTAAAGAAGGCACGTAACCAACTAACCTCTGAAATCACAAAAATCATGATCAAAATTCAATACAAAAAAATAACAGTTCTTGCGTAGATAGATTTAGAAACTTCTCTTTAAAGTTATCTTATTCTAGAGGACTCCTTTGATAAGAAAGTTATCAATGATCATCAATACGCATACGAGGTGTATCCCTTCAACTATCTCTTAAGTGATGATATATACTAGATGGAGTTTACAAATGAGTATCAAGTACTCACTCAAGCAAAGTTTAAAGAGTGTAGTTACTTAATCAAGCTAGATGCAGTTCTCCTTGCCAAGGATCGAGTTGCTTTCAGACTCCCACTCTATGAAATGACTCTAAGAGATTTCATAACAGATCAAAAGAATCATAAGTAGCTTGGATAAATAGTAACTCAGACCATACAAGGCATTAAAGAGCTTCACAAGTTAGGGTTTGTTCTCAGGATTTAAAGCCAGAAAATTTTATGATAAACTTTTCTCCAGTAAGAGTAGCAATAATCGATTTCAACAGAGCCTCAAGAGTGGAAGTCTCAAGGCTTGGAATTGTAATGGGAACTCAAGGCTATATCCAGAAAGAGAAGACTGGAGAGATGGTGACTTTTAGTTGATGTGTGGGCTTTAGCAGCAATAATAATAGAGTGCGATATGCCACGCAACGATTACTACTCTACAAGGTGCGAGAAGGATGCTAAACAAAGAATAAAGCAATTTATTGATAGAACAAGAGTATCTCAATCATTGAAACAAATGGCAGAGTCAATAATAATAAAACCAAACTCAAGATCAGACATATCAATAGAGTAGATTGAGTTGTGGTTAAGTAAGATAAACTTCAGACCATTCCCACATGATCCAAAAGTGCATTTTGAGTGATTAAATTAAATACATTTACTATAAATTTCACATTAAAACCTATTAATAACCCCAACCCCTAACAAATTCCCTACAAATCAAAGCACTTATAAACCTCATTAAGGGGTTTTGGGGTTTTGATTGCTTCAAATTCTTCATATGTTTTTGCATAGTCTGTTTTGATATAAAATTTATATCTTATTTTAAAAAATTATTTTTAACTTAATCAAAGATAATTCTTGAATTTAATGAATTATATATTAAGCATAAATACTAATTGATACTCTAGAGCTAATCAAATATTCTTTTGGTTTGTCTCTCCTTAAATACTCTAGAATACTATATATTGCCCGAATTACTGCTAGATTAGCTCGCTGATTTCTCGAACTACCTCTACATGTAAGACTTCAATGTAACTTTATAGTTGTATTAGGTATTTAATCCATAATTCTGAATCAACTACTAATCTGAGTACTTCAATTAAGAACCTAAGTTGGAGGAGAGATAACTTAAATAGTGCAGGAATGAGGATTAAAGTGCGGGGTCTGTGATTTAATCAGAGTTTTAAAGTAGACTGTTCATTTAGAGGGGTACATCGCTAAGTTGGGTTTATGGGTTTGAGTTTTAAGGGTAGAATAAATTCTGAGCTGGGTTATCATGGTTAAGTTGGCTTGCGTTTGAATGGGTAAGGTATGAGCTCTGGAGTTCACTTTGACCCATTATTTAAGAGGTGAACCTCAAATGATTTAGTTAAGATGGATTGTTGTTACTGGTAGATTATAATTAAATACAATTTATGAATGAAATTGTATTTACTATATTTTACACTTGGTTATGAATACAGTAAGTTAAAGATTTATGATGCCATTAAAAATTTTGAGGACTCTATGTATTTCTATTAAAAAAGAATATTCAAGAAATATTATAATCATCTTAATCATCACGACAAAAATAGACAATATCCTAATATATCTGTAAAAAATTAAATTTCAAATTTAATGTTCCAAAATAAAATTAATTCATTCGAAAATTGAATTATTTGTTTATCAAAACATTTTAATCTATATAATTATTGAAACCTTAGATAGAGCTATTTGCTAACTAGTTGTTTGGGGAGTGATTAATTGAAGAAAGATTACTGCTTATCTGCAATTCATAAAAGTTTCTAATGTGAGATTTAACCATTATATTACTGTTTGTGAGTTCTGAAGTTTTCAAGTCAGATGGAGCAATTGGAGTAGAATTTTCCTGATTCAAGATTCTATTTTGGCAATCGTTATTGTAGGAATACATTCGAAATTGGGAAATTAATTTAAATTAAAATTATTATAAATTAAAATATTGGGAGTTAAAGTTGGCCAATTTAAATGATTTTGGGCTCATTCGATAGAGAATCAAAATTAGCTGGACTTTGTTATTGGCGGTACATTTTTATCGCATCCCTGGAGCGAGTTAACTTCACTTTAATGTGAGGGCATAATTTAATGAATTTAGATAAGTTTAATTAAAGTGAAGTTATCTCGCTCCAGCGATGCGATAAAATAATACCACTTATAATAAAGTCCAGCTAATTTTAAATTCTCTATCGAATGAGCCCAAAATCATTTAAATTGGCCAACCTTAACTGCCAAGATTTTGATTTATAATTAATTTATTTTAAATTAATTTCCCAATTTCGAATGTATTCCTACAATACATAACACAGCTTTATACGATGAAACCTATTCTGAACCTCCCTTGTTCGAAAGAATTTTTGTGATTTAATCTACCTCTGAGGCAAGTTGAGGAGTTTAGACTTCTGTAGTATCAGCATTTTTATCATAAAAATTGAGATTTTTCGTCTCGATCTAACTCAAACCACTAAGTGGTCGATTGTGATATTATGGTTACATAGGTGCTTGGCAACATTAACATTTTTAACTTAGTTAACTAGCATTGGAAATCTCTCTTCTACTAAAAGGATAAGATGGACTAATGGTTCGGGATTGAAAGTTGTTTTAATAAGGGGTATTCATATGAGAAATTGGATTTGAAGAACTCATGCCATCAGAAAAAGGACCACTACCTCCGCCTACATATTATTGGTTAAAGTACTGGTTTCCATAATAACTTAAAGTATAAGGTCTTCCTGAATAATCTTAGTACTGAATTCTCTGTCCATAATAATTACCATCCTCAGGTATTTAATTAAGAGTTACAAATTGATTATCATCAATCCTAATCGGGTCATTCTTAACTTAATACTACTACTATTGCCCATTGTTATTTTTGAAAGTCTAGTACATTAAATTATTCTAATTGTCTTGAGTTTTTCTGGTACCAATAAGATTTGCTTCGAGCTTTTCTCCTCTTTAATCTTTCACATCACTATTGAACTGACTGCTTTAGAGGTCTTATCTAGCACTTCCTATTTCATCAATAACATTAAAATCCTCGTTTTGGCTTTATCTTTGCATGTGTGAGTTAGAGACTAATTCATCACTAACTTGTAATGAAGACATTAGTTGTTACTACGTGCTTGCTTTAGGGTCATTCAGATTGGCTTTTCCCAACTCATCAAGCAATTCTTAATCTTAAATAGTGCCATTATAAGCAATCATTAAAAGTGAATTAAAATATGGTTTTATTAAATTAATTGGACAACAATACCTAACTTTTGTCCTTTCAAGAATTAAATGCTGCTCTTCTATGGAGTAGTTGTTCCCATAAACCTCATAAAGTGTCCTCCAGATCCATTTTATAGAGTTCCACTTGAAATGTTAAAATTTGGCTTCGCGTTTTCGGCAATGTTGCCTCCTCCCAGTATACTTGCATTCCTTAAACCTTAAGATCCTAGTGTAGCTGAGTGATCTTATTTTTATGTCATTAATTTCTGAATATAGATAAAACGTAAAAATCTGAAGATTCTATTCCTGGAACACCTCTCATATGCATAAGTAAGCTCCTAGTGCCGTCATCTATACTGCTTTTATTACCAAAGTAAACACATCCTGTTCCAGTTAGATTATTGGAATTATACGCATTATAAGGGCCGCCTTCTCTTCCTCTTACTAGTATGAGACTCATAAATATTTTTAATTCTATAACCTAAATTTCTCCATATAAAAAAATATTAAAACAAAATATTTAAAAACTCTAATCTGTCAATGTTTTATTGAAAGACACATAATCCTCTTTGCTCTCCTCCAATATAGTCATAGGATTTTAATAGTTTTCACTTAGTACTGCTCCATTCGAATTTAATCTGCCATATGGAATCCTCTCTGAGAATTTTATTGCTCAAATTATTATAAATAAAGTATTAGGGAATAATTTTACACATTTAATAATTATAATTTTTAAAATCAACTGATGATCTTAGCGAGTATTGGCCAAACTACATTTTCAGATTAAAATTAAAATTTAGTAAATTTAATATTTTAATAATTTGATTTCTTGAATGAGAAACTGCTTGCACTTTATGAAATCGATTCAAAATGATTATATCCAAATTTATTTGTAGTATATTTATAAAAAATTGTTAAAACAATTATTTAGAATAGTTTATATTTAAAATATAAAAAATATATAACTACATTTATTTGTATTAAGAGCAGGGACTCTTATGATTGAAGTCTACTAACCTATTCATCCACTGTTCATAGTATTTTTGGAAAAAGACTTTCCTCCTAAATTGTTAAAATCCTAGATTAAGTTTATCTATCCTTCCATATTTTGAGTTCCTTTTTCGTTGAAACCATTTTGAATTTTATTGCTGAAAATATATTAAGTTTCTTTATATAATAATTATATTTTACTTCAAATTTTAAGATCGCTTTTAAATGGCTGTAATTATAAATAATTAAGTTCTTAAATAGAATTTAACAATAATACTCTAACCAACTGAACTTCCAGCGAATTTACCAGGATGAAAAGATTCCTTAGACCTTGCCAAGAAATTAGGGGAGCTTGTGAATCTTAAGTCATTATAAGAGATTGTCTCAAGGAGGAATGGTTGACCCATCTACTAAGCTAACATTATTCTACTATCAAGATTGTCTATTAAAAAAGCTTTGTTTAGGTTTTTATGTTCATTAATTTTCATAAAATATTTCATAAATCATGTGAAACCAATGTTTTCATAGTAAATGTAATGAAAACACTGCAAATTAATAGTGATTTTCACTTACTTTATCTTAAATCTTTTTTTGAGAACTACTAAGAGTTATGTGTTTAATTTGTAGAAGCCTTGGATTGCTGGGTTTTCAAAGGGGATTAACTGTTCAATTTAAATAATTTAGATTCCCAAACAACTATAAAATTTAATTAATTAGTTAACAAATATAATCTAGTTCTGTGCGTTATACAATTCACTATAATAAGATTTAGAAATTAGATTAAATTATATGAATTAATTTACCTAGCTTGTAAGTTTCTCTCCTGTGAGTTCGAAGAATCTCTAATCACATTATTTGTCATAGATTAGTTCCTGCCTTCTCTTTTATTGATCTCTATTTATATATAAAATATAAGAAAATACACAAATTACCATTAACTTATTTAAATAATATTTATTCATATATATTTTTAATTTATTGTCGATTGAATTGTCTCTTTATTAATTCTAGGACTAGTTGTTCATATATTATGATTAATTATTGTAATTGCTGTTATTTTAGAGATCTTTTAGTTTCATATTTATACTAATTTTTAATGATATTTGTTAAAAAATTTAAGTTAAAATTTAAAGACATAAATTTAATTAATAATTTGCTATTTTTTAATATTCATTACATTATAGGAATAATCTAATAATTGAAACTCATTTTAAGTTAATTTCTTATTAGTATTTTAGTAAATAAATATAAAATTTCTAATATAACATACATATTAAATGATTAGAAAATGACAATAAACTCAAAATTAGATATTAAATTAATTTTTTTTGACTTATAATAAATGTTTTGATTCAAAGATAATATACTAAATATTTTACCCAAATTATTACCTAAAATAAAGATTATATCCTTTTCAACTTGAATTGTAGTAAAAAGTAACATAAAATATTATATTTAATAATATATATCTTATTTTAATTAATAAATCATTGCAATTTATAAATATTAGTTTAAAATTGATTAGATAATATATTATTTAAGATGAATGTAAGTAGTAATATAGAAAATGGACAAGTAGAATAGTAAAAAATTAAAAATTCCAAAAACTTAAATAATTACTAAACAAATATTAATCTAGTATTAACTTGGTTAGTTTGTTGATTTAAATATTTGTTAATCAAATTCTGATTAAAATTATAGATCAAGGTCTCTTATATTTAATAAAAAAACAAATATTAATTAAGACTTGATAAACAAAACATCATTAAAAAATAATATGATAAACAACGAATAAAATAATCAGAATTCTAATCCTCATTATGTTGAGCAAGCCCTCTAAGAAAATTGTTATTTTCTATTCTTTTAAAAATAATTAGATTTTAGTTAATATAAATTTATTCCTAAGACACAAATGTATAGGAGACATTGCAAATTATGCTGAAAGATCACATCATTTTAAATCATAGATAAAAATAGTGATTATTAATATATTATTTTCTATCATGGCAAAGTTGTATGCATAAGGAGAATTAGAGGATTTTACTCATTAATATTATAATAAAATTAATAATTAAAAAATATTTACTCTTAAATGTCTAGAGTAGTCATGTAGCATTCTTAAACCACATCCATTAAAGAAATTAAATTTTATTTTTATAAATTAATGATAATTAATCAGAGATTTATTGCTTAAATTCCAATTTTAAGCTTTTTTTTTTAATTTATCTAAGACGTCTTAAATGAGAGTATAATTAATATATTAAAGGATTTTCTTAAAATTATAAGTAATAACCACTGGTTTAAAAGAAATTAAATTTAAAAATAAAATTTTAAGTTTATTTTGATATTATTATTTCTTACAAAAACTAATTGATTTTTATACCCAAAAAAATTAAATTATATTTCAGCATATATAGTCTTGCAATAGTTTTAATTTTTTGCACTATAGTATTGATGGTAAATTATATGGAATTTTTATTTTTTTGTTGTTGCAATTATTAAAAATTAGATACTAGAAGATTAAAAGAAATATATAGAATACATACTGCCAATTGAATTCAATTACAAACAAGAAGAGAATTAATGTTGATTATAAATAATTAATTCACAAAATAAAAAAATGCTGATTATTTTATCTGTTTGGCTTAAGTCCCAGTTTTAATTTCCATAGAGCTTTAACTTCCTAAGAATATCTTGGATTTATAATCATAGTTATTATAAATAAAAAATATCTTAGAGATATTGTTGTATAATTTTTTACTTGACCAATCTAATAAATTTATCATACACATTAAAAATTAAAAAATATATTAAAAAGTATATTATTTTAAAGAATTTTTAGTTTATATTAGATTATGGAAAATACAGCCTCTCGATAACATTCATAATTTATAATAGGAAATTGATAAATTAAAATTTTTAATAATAAATCAAAATGGAAAACTTTTTAATCGAAGATGGAGCAGGACTACATTCACAATAGTTTTGTAAGTTACATTTTAAATATCTGAATTTATTTTAATACTCTTTCAGCAATACTGCAGACACTTTTTGGGAACAGGACGAGGCTTCAGCAAAGAACAAAAATAAAAAAGAAAAAAAGTTCATTCATGCAGATGGAGATATCTATGAGGGTGAATGGAAAGATGACAAAGCTGTTCTTTTTATTCCATTTCTTTTTAAGTTAATCCTAATACTTCATTAAATTATTAATTTTCATTTAAAAATAAAGTTTTCCTCTTATTTTTGATAATTTCATAGGATCACTGTGGTCATCTGGATGATGATCTGCAAAAATATGAGAGCAAGACTAGTTTTGTGCTCCAAGACGATGAAGAGTCCAAAATTTACAATATCTCTTTGGAATCAGTTTTATCTTCCCATCAAGACTCAGTTTCCTCTGTTAAGTGGGGCCTAATACCAAACAATAATAATGGTTAAGAAGCGCTCTCACTCTAATCTTTCTGTCTACTTTCCAGCTCATTCAATTTCACTGTGAGCGTGTGGAAATCAGATGCAACTGGTCTCTGGTAAATT
Organism: Oxytricha trifallax; assembly: GCA_000711775.1. NCBI lineage: Eukaryota > Ciliophora > Spirotrichea > Sporadotrichida > Oxytrichidae > Oxytricha > Oxytricha trifallax. Next base: position 8,307 of record ARYC01015057.1, read on the forward strand.
GACTCCACTCTTGGAGCTTTGGCTGGTAACAAACCTGCCTTCTTTGGTGCTATTTTTATGAAAGACGATCAGCAAATCTTAGCTTATACTTACAACGGAGACATGAACAGATGGGACAAGGAGCAGATTGCAGATTCTGACAGATTCAAGTGGAGTCCATAGCTGACTGTGAAGGGACGCTTTGGAGAGGTCACTGACATGGATTGGGATTAATATGAAACTAATTTGATTACTTGCTCCTAGGATTAGACCACTAGATTGTTCTCGAGATACGGAAATGATTTGGGTGGTTTGAATTCACCAGACTTTAGATTCATGGTTATCATAAAAATATTGAAAACAAAATTTAATAATCAAAATACACAAAATAATATTAAAATGGTTATGACATGAATACTTTAGCTGTTCTAAGTATGAACTCGAAAGCTGGAAATAATCTCCCTTCAAGAATTTTATCAGGTGGTGATGAAAAAGTTCTTAGACTTTTTGAAGCTCCTTACTCATTCGTAAAGATCTACTTTAATTTTATCATGTTTAATCAATAAACAAATTTTATATTAGATAAATTAATTTATCTACAATTAATTGAACCCCGATTCTAACCAGATTCCACTAAGATATTCAGATTAAAACACCAATGAAGAAGTTGAGGCTTTGATAGGAGAGGAAGCAGCCAAGAAACAACCAATTTAAATCTAAATTTCTATACCAATTGAATAAATACTTCTTCCATCATAAATATTTTTTTGTAATTCTAAGCGTACATTAAAGCTTATCTTTAATTGCTTATTTGATTTCCTTGGATAATTGCAAAGTCTCAAGTTTATTGATTTATTTGGCTGGTTATTTGCGTAAAAATTCGTAAATAGCTGAAAATGGAGCTCTCACGTTAAATGTGATTTCAATTAAAAAATCTAAAATATTTTGAATATAAATAATCAATACACAATAATTAAATAATGTCAACTTTTGAAGAGGCAAGGAGTTTTTATCTAGTAAATATTGGTAGGCAGATTCAATCAATTAGATAGCAGTCTCATTGTCGAAATCTTTCAATATTTTCAAATCGTCTCGCATAATTATTTTGTACTTTTAGATATAAAATGATATTTATTTTTATAATTATTGCAAATTGCTGATCTTAAAACGATCCACAATTCTTTAAATTACTTATTATTTTATTGTATTCATAGATTTAATTACAAATTTGAGAAGTATGAAATTCTTTTGTGCGGAGCATTCTCAAAAATCTCATTCAAGAGTAACCCAAAAATAAAGTATGATTGTACCTGCCCTCTAACGAGGAAAGATTCAATAATGGGTTGTATTGTGTCCTTGATGCACTAAATTCACTCTGCCTATTTGTTGGCTAGAGTTATTCACAATAAAGATCATAGGTAAGTACACTAACATTTCACAACAATTAATAAACTTTAAATCTTTGATTTTCATTAATATTGATCAATATATTGTTATATTAGAGACAAAAGACCCTGTTTAAGATTCAATTAGAAACTATAAATGGAATTTCAATTAAATATAACTCAAACGACTTGCCAACATGGACTAAAGCCTGCAAGTATTACCTCACTAATTTTTAATATCTAATCTATATGAGTTTAATCAGGGATTAATATGAGCAATAGTCAGCTGTAGCTCCAATAGAATTATTGAGAAGTTGTATAAATAAATATCAAGAGTGCTTTATATACCAAGAAATATATTATAATTTTAGAGTTTACTTGGAATCAATGATTTATTTCAAATTAGGTAATGGGTTTCTTTAATTTTGTTTATGGGAAAATCTCAATATAATCGCATGACATCTGAAGCTGCCACTGAATTCAAAGATCGCGTGAAATTAACTGGTGGTTGGAAAACCATGACAAATCTGAATAATAACCCCAGAACAGAGACCACCTAGGATTTCTATAAATATAAAGGTAAAAAGATAAAGGGACCTGTACAAATTGGTGTGAGAAAAGACACCCAATTAGAGGAAGAGAAATGGACTGATAAAGTTTTCACTGGTGATAACCCAAAACTAACTGCTTTCTTATAATAGAATATAATATCATTTCATTGAGAAATTGATTTGTTATAAGTGGCCAAGCAAGGGAAAGGGAATCTATATTCAATGCAGATTTTAAAAAGAGAAGACTCTAACAGCACACTGAGGATTAAAAAACAGCTTCAAAATCTTACCAAAAAAGGAAGGAAGATATTCATGCTGAAGCCGAACAAGAAACCTAGCTAGTAAGAATAAAAAATAATGAAACTTTAGAGGGAAAAGTTGACTTGACAAAGGTTAAAGACATTAGAAGAGCTCTGAGAAGACGTTACGCAACCAGAAACAATTTCCAAAAGATTTTCACATAATGGGATACTTCTTCTAAAGGCCACATTGATGTTAGTGATTTGCATCACATGATGAATAAAATGGGCTTGAAAGTCAACTTAGATGAAGCCCAAGTTTTACTTATCAGTGCTGATCAAGACAATAACAATTAGCTAAGCATGAATGAATTCATGGACTTGATTTTTCACAGAATGATGCGCTTAATGTTGACTTAAGCAAGGTTGAAAATGTTCATTAAACTGAAGACCTCTTCTAAAAGTACTTTGCTAACACCTAAAGTTTATTACTGAATGACATTCGTAACGATGCTTAATCCATTAAAGTTAACAGATAAATGAATCAATGGAAGTTATTCATTTAAAAGAACTTGAACAATATCTCCCTGGACATTTTAAACATTCATTAAGATAAGCAAAACTCAATTGATGAAAGAGACCTACTGAGAGTCATTGAGAAGAGAGCTAACATTCCAGAGTACTTGAAACAAAGCCAGGATTAATTGCATAAGTTTATAGAGGAATATTCTGATGGGGAGAGTGGAAAAGTAAATTACAGGGATATGATTGAACATTTAAGAGGTTTTGATTATGAAAGAGCGACCAACGAAAAATCTCAGCAAGTCGTATAAATAGATAATAAATTGACTACACAACTTCAATTTTCATTCTCAATTATTGTAAAATTATAGCATCTAGCTCAAGAAGCAGTGCATAGACGGATATTTTGAATTAAGTATTGAGGAAAACTCGTACTATCTTTGATGATGATTATGTGATATTGGATTCTTAGAAAGTTCCACCTAACACTCTTGAATAAATCTAGAGACGACTAGTCAAAGCAAATTAGTTTTATTTTATTATTAAATCACATTTTTTTATAATTATGATTATAAAAGTAAATAGACATTTCTAAAGAGTGTTTGGTTCATAGAAAAAATTAGACTAATTCATTAAAGAAAACATAAAACCAGATAAAAATGGAAATGTGAGTGTAGACCAACTTAAGGATTTCGTCATTGCTCATTCACAAAATACAGTATATTATATTAAGGCATTGACTTATACAACTTAAGTTCCGTCTAATTATATTAATTTGTTTGTATGATAATTGCAAAGACGAAATGGTATAGAAGAAAATGGATAAGAAAGACATTGAAGGATTTCTCTCTTGCTTTCATTTACAATACCTACGGATCAACCAACGTTAAAGCCATTGCTCCACTTGTCTTCACAGATGAGAATTAGGTTGCCAAGAAACTTAATAACAGAACAAGAGGAAACCCGCCACCACCTGATGTCAATGGAGATCTCGATCTCTATGAAGTTGGCAATGATGATATTCATAATCAATTTACATTATTATTTATGAATTAATGCCATAATTACAACAAATTCAGGTGAATTATTTTAAATAATCACAGAGTAAAGAAGTACTCAAAAATTTAGAAGAGAAAGTGTTTCGGGTCCAGTAAAAATGTTCCAAATTTTTAAATAATTTGATAAGGATGGTGATGGTTTCGTCTCATATGCTGATTTATTAATTTTAATAAGATTTTATTCTTTATTTTAGAATATATTACATAATTTCTAATAATAATAATAATAATATTATAAGATTTTGAAGATCAGATGAATGCCTTATAAATAAGCGCTTCAAAGAGAGAAATAGCTGGAATTTTAAAAAATCTTGATAAAGACAATAAAGGATTAAAATGTATTCATTCACATTAAATTTATTTAAAATCACAACGAAATTTATTTAATAGATTCTTGGACTTTAGTGCATTTTCTACGAGTGTAAATCCACACATGAGCAATCAAATAAACGTCTAAACCAACTATCTTCACTTACCAAATTTAGTGCCAAATAAGGATAGAATAAGTCATTTAGCAACCAAAACCAACCAACTCTAGGAAGCCGTAAATTAAGTGAGGAGAAGCTTCCAACCAGACATTGAAGTTAGTAAGTTAAATTTAGTAATTTCTTAATTTAAATGTATAGGACTTGTTGCACCTACTAGATTTAGTTCAAAACCCGCTCCCCCAAATACTTTTATGAACTTCTAGCCTGGCCTCAAAACCCCTGGTTTTATCTCTGAGAGAGATAGATTGCTACCCAAACGTGCTGATATGAACGCCTCTATTGGCTTCTAACAAGAAGATAAATTAAAAAAGCAAGCATTAATAATAATTTCTTAAAATTTTGATTAAATATATGCAAATTTGAATAAAATATCCGAATATATTCAAATTCAATAAGTTTATTTTTAATTAGCATTAATCCAATCTAAAGCAGAGTCAAAAAGACAAAACTTCGACAATTTAGCGAGAAAAATCAATGATAACGATGTTGTGAAGGAAACCTTTGCTCAAAATAAAATCTATAAAAGCTGCAACCTATGAATTGTACGAAAAACTTTGTCATGTTTAGTCGCTATAATCAAAACCCCAAAACCCTTTCAGTAGTTTGATTGAGTTTTTGATTGATAAAAGTAGACTATTAGTGCATTCTATTTTGGGTTTTTATTGGGTTTATGTAGGGGTTTAATGTTTAAATATTAGTATTTTAAGTGAGTATATGCGAGGTTTGGGGTCCTGTTTATGACAAAGAGTATATAGATTTATTGTTTAAGTTGCGATATGGATGTGATGAATATAGTGAATAACTTATGCCTGTTCTGAATTATACGTCTATAGCAAGGCTACTCCATAAATCTCCAGCAACTGTGAGGTCTCACTGTCTATTAGCATTGAATTTAAAGAGATAGCAGCTTAATTCTAAGCCTAAAAGACCTCGAAAATTTTAGCAGCATCATATTTATTATCTCATTAATGATAAGACTCTTAAATACTGGGCTCACTTTTCTCTGTCCTAAAGAGCTGTGATGTTTCATCGCCAATTTCCTGAGCTTCACATCTCTGCTTAATCTAAAAAACAACATATAAAAAAAAGAATGGAATATCTTACAAGACAGTCAATCGCATTAAGAGAGTGATTGACTTTAATGTTCCATTTTATAAGGATAATTTAAATTATATATTCGATTATATGCAAAGGGCTTAAGAGCATAATATAAAGTTCATACACGCTGATGAGGCAGTATTCACGTTTAATACCTTCATATCAAGGTCTTGGTACAAGAGATACAGCAACATAGAAGTATATGACTAAAAGGTTAAGGTGTAAACTCATGCTAATCTTGGTGGAATAAGTGAAGATAGTGGCATCGAGACTTATGTTATTCAACCTCTTTCTATAAAGACTGAATAATACATTAAGTTCTTGCAATAACTCATAGTCAAGTACCCTAACTAAGAAATTATTCTGTTCGTTGATAACTTGTCAGTTCTTAAAACTAAAGACTCAAGGAAGGAATACGAAAGGCTAAACATAACACCTGTATTTAATGTTCCTTACAACCCTTAGTTCAATGGAATCGAATTATATTGGGGGTTATTGAAGGTTATTGAAGGGCCACTACAAGAAACTTCTACTCTATCACTTGATGCACGATTTGAAGATTGACACAGTAGATTTTATTAAGAGTGATGCTAAGAGAGTCAGCGATGATAAGGCTAAAGTATACGCAAGAGAAGGGAGATTTTGTGTATATAAATAAGTTTTAGATTTAAATGAATGAATAAGTTCACATATTAAATTTGCCCGTAAAGGGATTTGGCTTCTCTTTCTTTTCTTCCTCATAGGGCTTGCTAGGGCCTATGTTTCTTCTCTTAGTGCCAGCTCCTGCATCTATGTTCATCTCTTCTGGCTTTTATAAATCTTTGATGAGCCTCTTACTCAATTCATGTTTTACTTGAGACTTCTCTCTCTCTGTTTAATTTGCTGCGCTCTTTCATCAAGTATATAGCAGTATC
>ARYC01015067.1:0-21140 GCA_000711775.1 Oxytricha trifallax
TTAATGATTTAAATATTTTCAATCATTCAAATGCCTATCTCATAAAGAATATTGCCAAGATTTGACTTCACAGGCAGGTAATTGGCTTGAAAATGATTATAAAAATGAAAAGTGAATTTCTCATGTCAGCGAGTACTTTTCCAACTAAATCTTATTTTATATAAATTTATAACAAGCCTAAGCATCTGAAGTTGCTCTTTCTTTGTAGTATTTGAAGAGAAATTTCAGCTGAGTATTATTGGAGAATTTAATGATTTAAATATTTTTAATCATTAAAATAGCTATCTCATACAGAATATTGCCAAGATTTGACTTTACAGGCAGGTAATTGGCTTGAAAAGGATGATAAAAATGAAAAGTGAAATTCTCATGTCAGCGAGTACTTTTCCAACTAAATAATATTTTATATAAATTTATAACAAGTCTATGCATTTGAAGTTGCTCTTTCTTTGTAGTATTTTTAGAAAAATTTCGGCTGAGTATTTTTGGAGAAATTAATGATTTAAATATTTTTAATCATTCAAATGCCTATCTCATAAAGAATATTGCCAAGATTTGACTTCACAGTCAGGTAATTGACTTGAAAATGATAATAAAAATGAAAAGTGAATTTCTCATGTCAGCGAGTATTTTTCCAACTAAATCTTATTTTATATTAATTTATAACAAGCCTATGCATCTGAAGTCGCTCTTTCTCTGTAGTATTTTTAGAGAAATATTCGGCTGAGTACTACTGGAGAAATTAATGATTTAAATATTTTTAATCATTCAAATGCCTATCTCATAAAGAATATTGCCAAGATTTGACTTCACAGTCAGGTAATTGACTTGAAAATGATAATAAAAATGAAAAGTGAATTTCTCATGTCAGCGAGTATTTTTCCAACTAAATCTTATTTTATATTAATTTATAACAAGCCTATGCATCTGAAGTCGCTCTTTCTCTGTAGTATTTTTAGAGAAATTTCGGCAGAGTACTACTGGAAAATCAATGATTTAAATATTTTTAATCATTCAAATGCCTATCTCATAAAGAATACTGCCAAGATTTGACTTCACAGGCAGGTAATTAGCTTGAAAATGATAATAAAAATGAAAAGTGAATTTCTCAGGTCAGCGAGTATTTGTCCAACTAAATCTTATTTTATACGTATTTATTACAAGGCTATGTATCTGAAGTTGCTCTTTCTTTGTAGTATTTTTCGAGAAATTTCGGCTCAGTACTATTGGAGAAATTAATGATTTAAATATTTTCAATCATTCAAATGCCTATCTCATAAAGAATATTGCCAAGATTTGACTTCACAGGCAGGTAATTGGCTTGAAAATGATTATAAAAATGAAAAGTGAATTTCTCATGTCAGCGAGTACTTTTCCAACTAAATCTTATTTTATATAAATTTATAACAAGCCTAAGCATCTGAAGTTGCTCTTTCTTTGAAGTATTTTTAGAGAAATTTCGGCTGAGTATCTACTGGAGAAATTAATGATTTAAATATTTTTAATCATTCAAATGCCTATCTCATAAAGAATATTGCCAAGATTTGACTTCACAGTCAGGTAATTGACTTGAAAATGATAATAAAAATGAAAAGTGAATTTCTCATGTCAGCGAGTATTTTTCCAACTAAATCTTATTTTATATTAATTTATAACAAGCCTATGCATCTGAAGTCGCTCTTTCTCTGTAGTATTTTTAGAGAAATTTCGGCAGAGTACTTATTTGAGAAATCAATGATATAAATATTTTTAATCATTCAAATGCCTATCTCATAAAGAATATTGCCAAGATTTGACTTCACAGGCAGGTAATTAGCTTGAAAATGATAATAAAAATGAAAAGTGAATTTCTCAGGTCAGCGAGTATTTGTCCAACTAAATCTTATTTTATACGTATTTATTACAAGGCTATGTATCTGAAGTTGCTCTTTCTTTGTAGTATTTTTCGAGAAATTTCGGCAGAGTACTACTGGAGAAATTAATGATTTAAATATTTTTAATCATTCAAATGCCTATCTCATAAAGAATATTGCCAAGATTTGACTTCACAGTCAGGTAATTGACTTGAAAATGATAATAAAAATGAAAAGTGAATTTCTCATGTCAGCGAGTATTTTTCCAACTAAATCTTATTTTATATTAATTTATAACAAGCCTATGCATCTGAAGTCGCTCTTTCTCTGTAGTATTTTTAGAGAAATTTCGGCAGAGTACTACTGGAGAAATCAATGATTTAATTATTTTTAATCATCAAATGCCTATCTCATAGAGAATATTGCCAAGATTTGACTTCACAGGCAGGCAGGTAATTAGCTTGAAAATGATAATAAAAATGAAAAGTGAATTTCTCAGGTCAGCGAGTATTTGTCCAACTAAATCTTATTTTATACGTATTTATTACAAGGCTATGTATCTGAAGTTGCTCTTTCTTTGTAGTATTTTTAGAGAAATTTCGGCAGAGTACTACTGGAGAAATTAATGATTTAAATATTTTTAATCATTCAAATGCCTATCTCATAAAGAATATTGCCAAGATTTGACTTCACAGTCAGGTAATTGACTTGAAAATGATAATAAAAATGAAAAGTGAATTTCTCATGTCAGCGAGTATTTTTCCAACTAAATCTTATTTTATATTAATTTATAACAAGCCTATGCATCTGAAGTCGCTCTTTCTCTGTAGTATTTTTAGAGAAATTTCGGCAGAGTATATTGGAGAAATTAATGATTTAAATATTTTCAATCATTCAAATGCCTATCTCATAAAGAATATTGCCAAGATTTGACTTCACAGGCAGGTAATTAGCTTGAAAATGATAATAAAAATGAAAAGTGAATTTCTCAGGTCAGCGAGTATTTGTCCAACTAAATCTTATTTTATACGTATTTATTACAAGGCTATGTATCTGAAGTTGCTCTTTCTTTGTAGTATTTTTCGAGAAATTTCGGCTCAGTACTATTGGAGAAATTAATGATTTAAATATTTTCAATCATTCAAATGCCTATCTCATAAAGAATATTGCCAAGATTTGACTTCACAGGCAGGTAATTGGCTTGAAAATGATTATAAAAATGAAAAGTGAATTTCTCATGTCAGCGAGTACTTTTCCAACTAAATCTTATTTTATATAAATTTATAACAAGCCTAAGCATCTGAAGTTGCTCTTTCTTTGAAGTATTTTTAGAGAAATTTCGGCTGAGTATTATTGGAGAAATTAATGATTTAAATATTTTTAATCATTCAAATGCCTATCTCATAAAGAATATTGCCAAGATTTGACTTCACAGTCAGGTAATTGACTTGAAAATGATAATAAAAATGAAAAGTGAATTTCTCATGTCAGCGAGTATTTTTCCAACTAAATCTTATTTTATATTAATTTATAACAAGCCTATGCATCTGAAGTCGCTCTTTCTCTGTAGTATTTTTAGAGAAATTTCGGCAGAGTACTACTGGAGATTAATGAATTAAATATTTTTAATCATTCAGATGCCCATCTCATACTGAATATTGCCAAGATTTGACTTCACAGGGGCAGGTAATTAGCTTGAAAATGATAATAAAAATGAAAAGTGAATTTCTCAGGTCAGCGAGTATTTGTCCAACTAAATCTTATTTTATACGTATTTATTACAAGGCTATGTATCTGAAGTTGCTCTTTCTTTGTAGTATTTTTCGAGAAATTTCGGCTCAGTACTATTGGAGAAATTAATGATTTAAATATTTTCAATCATTCAAATGCCTATCTCATAAAGAATATTGCCAAGATTTGACTTCACAGCAGGTAATTAGCTTGAAAATGATAATAAAAATGAAAAGTGAATTTCTCAGGTCAGCGAGTATTTGTCCAACTAAATCTTATTTTATACGTATTTATTACAAGGCTATGTATCTGAAGTTGCTCTTTCTTTGTAGTATTTTTAGAGAAATTTCGGCAGAGTACTACTGGAGAAATTAATGATTTAAATATTTTTAATCATTCAAATGCCTATCTCATAAAGAATATTGCCAAGATTTGACTTCACAGTCAGGTAATTGACTTGAAAATGATAATAAAAATGAAAAGTGAATTTCTCATGTCAGCGAGTATTTTTCCAACTAAATCTTATTTTATATTAATTTATAACAAGCCTATGCATCTGAAGTCGCTCTTTCTCTGTAGTATTTTTAGAGAAATTTCGGGCTGAGTAGCTATTGGAGAAATTAATGATTTAAATATTTTTAATCATTCAAATGCCTATCTCATAAAGAATATTGCCAAGATTTGACTTCACAGTCAGGTAATTGACTTGAAAATGATAATAAAAATGAAAAGTGAATTTCTCATGTCAGCGAGTATTTTTCCAACTAAATCTTATTTTATATTAATTTATAACAAGCCTATGCATCTGAAGTCGCTCTTTCTCTGTAGTATTTTTAGAGAAATTTCGGCAGAGTACTATTTGAGAAATCAATGATATAAATATTTTTAATCATTCAAATGCCTATCTCATAAAGAATATTGCCAAGATTTGACTTCACAGGCAGGTAATTGGCTTGAAAATGATTATAAAAATGAAAAGTGAATTTCTCATGTCAGCGAGTACTTTTCCAACTAAATCTTATTTTATATAAATTTATAACAAGCCTAAGCATCTGAAGTTGCTCTTTCTTTGAAGTATTTTTAGAGAAATTTCGGCAGAGTACTACTGGAGAAATTAATGATTTAAATATTTTTAATCATTCAAATGCCTATCTCATAAAGAATATTGCCAAGATTTGACTTCACAGTCAGGTAATTGACTTGAAAATGATAATAAAAATGAAAAGTGAATTTCTCATGTCAGCGAGTATTTTTCCAACTAAATCTTATTTTATATTAATTTATAACAAGCCTATGCATCTGAAGTCGCTCTTTCTCTGTAGTATTTTTAGAGAAATTTCGGCAGAGTACTACTGGAGAAATCAATAATTTAAATATTTTTAATAATTCAAATTCCTATTTCATAAAGAATATTGCCAAGATTTGACTTTACAGGCAGGTAATTAGCTTGAAAATGATAATAAAAATGAAAAGTGAATTTCTCAGGTCAGCGAGTATTTGTCCAACTAAATCTTATTTTATACGTATTTATTACAAGGCTATGTATCTGAAGTTGCTCTTTCTTTGTAGTATTTTTCGAGAAATTTCGGCTCAGTACTATTGGAGAAATTAATGATTTAAATATTTTCAATCATTCAAATGCCTATCTCATAAAGAATATTGCCAAGATTTGACTTTCACAGGCAGGTAATTGGCTTGAAAATGATAATAAAAATGAAAAGTGAATTTCTCAGGTCAGCGAGTATTTGTCCAACTAAATCTTATTTTATACGTATTTATTACAAGGCTATGTATCTGAAGTTGCTCTTTCTTTGTAGTATTTTTCGAGAAATTTCGGCTCAGTACTATTGGAGAAATTAATGATTTAAATATTTTCAATCATTCAAATGCCTATCTCATAAAGAATATTGCCAAGATTTGACTTCACAGGCAGGTAATTAGCTTGAAAATGATAATAAAAATGAAAAGTGAATTTCTCAGGTCAGCGAGTATTTGTCCAACTAAATCTTATTTTATACGTATTTATTACAAGGCTATGTATCTGAAGTTGCTCTTTCTTTGTAGTATTTTTCGAGAAATTTCGGCTCAGTACTATTGGAGAAATTAATGATTTAAATATTTTCAATCATTCAAATGCCTATCTCATAAAGAATATTGCCAAGATTTGACTTCACACGGGCGTAATTAGCTTGAAAATGATAATAAAAATGAAAAGTGAATTTCTCAGGTCAGCGAGTATTTGTCCAACTAAATCTTATTTTATACGTATTTATTACAAGGCTATGTATCTGAAGTTGCTCTTTCTTTGTAGTATTTTTCGAGAAATTTCGGCTCAGTACTATTGGAGAAATTAATGATTTAAATATTTTCAATCATTCAAATGCCTATCTCATAAAGAATATTGCCAAGATTTGACTTCACAGGCAGGTAATTAGCTTGAAAATGATAATAAAAATGAAAAGTGAATTTCTCAGGTCAGCGAGTATTTGTCCAACTAAATCTTATTTTATACGTATTTATTACAAGGCTATGTATCTGAAGTTGCTCTTTCTTTGTAGTATTTTTCGAGAAATTTCGGCTCAGTACTATTGGAGAAATTAATGATTTAAATATTTTCAATCATTCAAATGCCTATCTCATAAAGAATATTGCCAAGATTTGACTTCACAGGGCAGGTAATTAGCTTGAAAATGATAATAAAAATGAAAAGTGAATTTCTCAGGTCAGCGAGTATTTGTCCAACTAAATCTTATTTTATACGTATTTATTACAAGGCTATGTATCTGAAGTTGCTCTTTCTTTGTAGTATTTTTCGAGAAATTTCGGCTCAGTACTATTGGAGAAATTAATGATTTAAATATTTTCAATCATTCAAATGCCTATCTCATAAAGAATATTGCCAAGATTTGACTTCACAGGCAGGTAATTGGCTTGAAAATGATTATAAAAATGAAAAGTGAATTTCTCATGTCAGCGAGTACTTTTCCAACTAAATCTTATTTTATATAAATTTATAACAAGCCTAAGCATCTGAAGTTGCTCTTTCTTTGAAGTATTTTTAGAGAAATTTCGGCAGAGTACTACTGGAGAAATTAATGATTTAAATATTTTTAATCATTCAAATGCCTATCTCATAAAGAATATTGCCAAGATTTGACTTCACAGTCAGGTAATTGACTTGAAAATGATAATAAAAATGAAAAGTGAATTTCTCATGTCAGCGAGTATTTTTCCAACTAAATCTTATTTTATATTAATTTATAACAAGCCTATGCATCTGAAGTCGCTCTTTCTCTGTAGTATTTTTAGAGAAATTTCGGCTGAGTACTATTGGAGAAATTAATGATTTAAATATTTTCAATCATTCAAAGGGGCTTTAATTATTGTTTTATAAAATAAAAGTGTTTAAACAATTCGAAAGTGTAATAAAGAAATTTCCTTTCATTATCTACATAAATCAATTAATAGCTCTTATTACTTATGCATAAATCTTAAAAGAGTACGTTATGCAATTACAGAGAATAATATTCAACAATTTAGTTCTTAAACACTAAAATTGATGTGAAATATAATCAGTTGAAGCATAAAGTATAGAAATCAAACTAGACAATATATATATGTTTTTTACTATATTCAAATTTCCTTAGAATTAATTGAAAATTACTCATTCTTAAAAGGTTTTAATTTATAATATTAATTTTATAATCGCAGATCTTCTGAAATCTTGTTGAGAGTTAATTTTATTATAATTTTTTAAATACCTAAATTTATCCTAATATCTATCAACAATTGCTTTAACAACTTCCTCTTTATCTTATTTTTTTAAAAATCTTGTTCATAATAATACTTTATTATTTATTATTGGTCTCTTCCGTTATATATAACAATAGTAAATGCATTAGTTAATTAATTATATTATAAACTATTTTACTGAATATGTGCAAGTTAATTTCAGCTTATTATTTATATGTTTGGCCATTTATAGAAAATTATTGGTAGCAATAATTTAAAATAGGGATTTTAAAAAAGTTAATGAAGAAAATGAGATCTAGCGTTTTAATAACTGATAATAAATCACTTAATCCTAATATTAATGAGCTAGCATTTTTAAAACACAAATAAATTCTTCATTTATAAATTATTTTTAAAATAAAAAGAAATTAATATAAATATAAAAGTATTTATATATATACATAAAGTTAAATGAATACAATTTTTTTAATTAATAATTATTCGATTCTACATCTGCATACTAATTATATAATATGAATAAAATAGAACAATATAACTAGGCAACCTAGAGAATATTGTCTGACAATCTGAACAAAAAGGACATAAGCAATTTGTTTTTGGATAGTTGTTTGATTAATTTGATATTGCCTGGATCTTAATACATTAAATTTTATAAATGACACTTGTGGAAACCAAGATAATTTATTTCACATGATCTAAGTACAAATGAATGAAATTATGCAAGAATATGCACAGGAAATCATTCATTACCACACGCAATAATCGCAAAAGTCAATATTTTAAATGTTTCCAAAGAGCACTTTTTCTTCAGATTTAATTACATATAAATCTTTTTTTTTGGGCAATATCTACAATGATTATGATTCTATGAGTGGTGTGGTAGGAATATCGACAACAGGGTATTTCAAGTGGTTTATACTAAAATAAAGTAAGTTAGAGGATCACGATATTGAAATTTCATTTGATTAGGTGTTGCTGGAGTAAATATCTCCACTGAAAGAACAGTAATTATGGCTGAAAAGTATAATTCTTTCCAATCTTTAGGAGTTCATATTGGCATATATCCAAAATCACATTAATTAATAAAATAAATTATCTACAGTTATCTTTTTATATAAATTTGTGAATAAATTCAATTGAATAATATAGAAAAACGTTTAAACTTAAATGAAACTTAATATCCATTTAATATTTTACATGCTGAGATCTTTCAATCGATTTAAGTTATATAATTAGGTTAATTTGAAGAAAAAAACTACCCAAAATAATGAAATCATGAAAGTTAATCAATCACTTGCTTCCTGATAAGTTGGAAGATATAGTATAACACACTATTAATATGCTGATAAAGTTGATAATAGTGACGGTGATGAGATAGAGAGCAATTCTTCAACTATTGCAAGCAATTAGAGTAAACAGAATGCTCTATATGACGTTTGTGTAAAGTAAGAACATGCAGAAATAATGACTTAGTAATTAAATTTGATGATTATTATATAACTTGGACGAAATAAGAGCTTTAATTATTATTAATTATATTTACTCTTATGTCAATTGTAATAAAGACATTGCTGAAATAATGGTGGCTAGATAAAGAGAGAAATTAGGATCAATGATGTCTTGCAATAGGAGATATTCTAAGAAATAGAGAGTCTTAGCTCTTCATTGAATATTAATCAAACTAAGGACTTAGTATTATTTTTTTCAACTGTTATGGAAATCTAGAGTAGAGTAAAGAAATATCCTTTATACTTCACTTACTATTTCTTATGGAGAAATATATATAATTGATAAATATTAAGATTATGAAGCATTTCTCAAGTTTATAATAACTTAAATCTCTGGTCAAACTACAATAATAATATACATATCCTTTTCACCTTGATAGGATATTTCTTATAAAATAAATTAAAAATAATATGGAATTCAATTGCATTGAAAATATTTATAAATTCATCGATTTAAACATAAAATAATCTTTTTTCTATTAAACAAATAATTAAAGAAATCAAAAAAAATAGTTATAGCATACAAAGAATGCGATTTCTTAACAAGTTTAATATATAAATATTATGTTCTGCTTATTATCCTTGATGTAAAGTTATTATTGAAACTAAATTTTTAATAAAATAATTTAGTTTGTACTTTATAATATAAAATTGAATAATATTAAATATAAAGCATGGAAAATAAATAAAATAATAGCTTATTGAGTATATGAATTAATTTCAATTGGTCATTGTTAATATCAAGAAGTTACAGCAAATTGACAAGTTAAATTAATAGATTTTTTTAATTATTAATTATTTAAATAAGGAATATTGTTAATATTTACAAGCCTTGTTTTTAAAATATTATATTATTTGTATTAAGATGGCACATAAAATCATAAGTTATTATATATTTCTGGAATCATTTTTCACACATTTGAAAAACATTCACTATACTATTTTTGGGATGATTGCTTATATTTGTTACTAAATGTTAATGAAGTAAATGCATTTACAAAATATAACTAGTAATATTGGATTTAATAAACCTGTTAATAAAAAAATTATATAGGCATTTTGACTATATTCCCAACTAATAATTTATTAATTTTAGTTATATTTTTATGTTTATGATTCGAATAATTAATTAAGTGATAATAGTGAATGAAACAATAAAAAACTAATTCCCAAATTTATTTAATAATTACAACTAATTTTTGTGAAATAAGCCTTAATAAAATGAATATTATAGGAATTAATTTGAATTGGGGAAATTAATTTAAATTAAATGAATAACTAATTGAATTATTGGCAGTTAAAGTTGGCCAATTTAAACAATCTTATGCTCATTCGATAGAGAATTCAAAATTAGCTGGACTTTACAATTGGTGGTACTATTTTATTGCATAGGGAGCGAGATAATTTCACTTTAATGTGGGGTATAATTTAATGAATTTATATGATTTAATTAAAATCGAGTTATCTCGCTCCCTATGCAGTAAAATAGTACCACCAATAGTAAAGTCCAGCTAATTTTGAATTCTCTATCGAATGAGCATAAGATTGTTTAAATTGGCCAACTTTAACTGCCAATAATTTAATTAATTATTTATTAAATTTAAATTAATTTCCCCCTTTGAATGTATTCCTACAATAACATCAAAGTACAAACAGTGAATTTTAATCGATAGTCAAAAATGTAGCAAACAATAAGCATAACCAGATATTCAAAAATGAAAACATGATACTTATTTGGGTCTAAGATTAAAGATTTCAAATTTTACTATCAATAAAATTTTATCAATTATAAGAGTGAAACTTTGTCTTGATATTGCATTATGAATAAATTGATCTTGAATTATTGACTAAGATGGAATTAATAATCTTCAATTGTATTTAGTTTATTATTAAAGCTTGATTTAAATAATTTTATTTTAAAATGAAAAGATTTCTAGGGAAAAAAGTTAAAGTTAAATTTAATTTAATTCTTAATTTGAGAGTACAAAGTTAATCGTCATTATAATAAGGTAATAGTTTTGTTAAAATAAATGATTTGTAAATTCAATCAAAATTATTTTGTAATTTTTCTAAAATAAATAATTCAAATATTTATCAATGATTCTTTGGATAAAGTTGTTTTTGGATCGTATTAATTTACAAACTTTAAATAAATTATTTTACAAAAATAAATTTTATTAGACTTTCATTATATGTTTAAAAACAAGTTGAATAAATGCCTTTTTAACAACAATAATTATAAAGATAATAATTTAATGTATTTTTATTTAAAACTACTAGAATGTTGCACATTTATAATTAATGTTCATGCCTTTTAGTTAGCTAATTAATTATTTCTACAAGTTAGTTCGGGTTTCTTAAAATTTAAACAACTTCTAATGATCTCTTGAACTAGTAGTGTTATTGGTTGTGATGAAAAAGCTAAAGCTATATCGATAAACCATATTTACTTGAAATCTTATTATTCATTATGAGTGATGCGATGTTCTGACCAATCTACGCTTTAGTTCCTATATTAATTTGTATAGTACTCCATAAATTACTAGAGAAGATTCCCCCTTAGTTAATGCTAACAATTTTCTTAACATTAATGACACATATCACAGCTCAACTGTTTCTAAATTCTAAATTTTGTGAGTTCTACTTTTATCTTTGACAATGAAAATCTTCTTTCCTATTATTTCTCATTGATACTATCTGGTTCTATGCTTTTTCAATATGAAGTTTCTCTATATGTTTGTTAAATAATTATATCTTCTTGTGAAGCCTTATTTTAAGCTAACTTAAACTATAACAATTAATTGATTCAATAGCTAGGCTATCTTTATTATAGATGTCCTAATTTCTTGATATCCATTTGTAAACTTCGAATTTAAATACTTAAAATTTTGTTATCTTGATTTTTAATACCTCGGAAATGTCTCTAATATGATAATTTAGAAGACTAAAACTCTCATGCATTAAAGTTTAATACTATCCCATGATTAATCTTGAAATAATGTTAGTTTATTTTATTAAAATTAAAATTCTTAAAGTAACTTTAGTAATTATTATTTTAAGATTTTCTTATGGTAACACTTTAATTAATAATAGTAATTTGATTACTAATGTCTCAAGGGACCACCAACTGTAATATATGTTAAAATATAAGGATCAAGTCCTTTTAAACTAATATTGTTAAGTTTTTATATTCAGTTGTTGTTAAAGATGTTTAGATCTTTTTCCATAGCGAATCTGTTTTGTACCCCTTCTTATTACTATTCTACTTTTTTTTCTTTCTTATTTTACTTATCTCAGCACTTACTTTTATCATTTTGAGGGTGATTTAAGTATCATAAAAATCGATATAAAGTTTATTCTTCTAATAATAAATTTCTTTAACTTAAGTGATTCTTGTGTTAGTTAATGATTAACGAATATAATTTAAGAATGTTCATGATATCTTAATGCTAAAGAATTGGGAGAAAATAAGAATAATCACATGAAGAGAAGTCATAGGTGTAAATGTATTTGTTGAGAGTATATAGTCTCGGAATAGTTATGAAATATGTAAAAAAAGAAATTATGAGGATATTACTTTATTATTTCTGGTATAAATTTTATGAGATTCTAGTTTCTTGGTCAATCTGTTCAGATATTGATTAGATACCGCTGAGAAGTGACATATCATTATATTTTATATGTGCTCACTTTAACCTTCCATATTGGGAGGAGGACTTTCTTTTTGTTTTAGCTATCCCCTTTCACCAGTTCTCTCAAGGGAACTAGTTATCTATGTCAATTTCTCAATGAATAATAGGTATCTGGACGTGTGTTGAATTCGAGGTCAATTCTTTATTGCTAATATAATTTTGTTAAAAAAATGTTAAAGAGTTTACTAAAGTATTTAATAGGCAACTCTTAAGGTCATAATATCTGTATCTGGGTAATTTATCTCTAGAAAGGGGTTTTATCTCTATCCTTAACTTGTTTAGAATTACAAATCTAGGTATGTAAGGAGAAGGTGGTATTTTAAGTATTAATATTTTTTTAAGGTGATTGGCTATTCTTTCATTGCTAAATTGTTCTCTTTCTCATTTCAGTACTTGCTCTCTCATTATTGATTAGTTCTTCTTCGACTAAAATATTGTTAGGGAATGGGGATATTGATTTAATTGTAAAAGAAAGAGAAGATGTCTTTGTCCATGTTTTTCTTGATTGCTTCTATACTATCGTAATCTTACCATTCTGATTCTTAATTAGAATCTTATGATGAATTTTATTCATTATCAAAATAGGAATGTAGATTATTAAATTTTAGTCAGTCTATTATATAGGAACAAATTGGGCATCTTGACTAGAGTTATATAAAACTTCATCCAAATATCCGGAGGTGTATTGTTTGTATTGAGAAATCGTAGTCTTTTGAAGTATGGACGTTTTGGCTGCAATTGATTATATTGATACCTCATAGATTCATGATTCATTAACTAGTTAGTTGAACTCGATCTCAAAATTTCCTTTAAAATTTAAAAAAAAGATTTGGTTTTAAAATTAGGTGATTATGAGTATTGTCATACATCTCACAAGTTCACATGTAGAGTAATAAAAATTATAACAATTTCCCCTAAACCTTTTCTAATACATAAAGATATTCAACAGTTATATTTAGAGATTTCAGTAAACTTTATTTCGTTTAATTATATATTAATTATGGGAAGATTAATCTTTATATTACCTATTTTTACATATAACAAGCTTATATATTGAACAATTCTGAATTTAATTGTTTATATTTACAATCAATTGATTTTATTGTAATTAATTAGTATCTGAAGATCCTAATAAAACCATCAGGTGACAATAAAGAAAACATTTACTTATTATTTTAATAACACGCATAATTAATTTGTAAATTTCATTGTAGCTTTGAACTTGTTTTAATAGAATTCAATGAAAATCATTAAGAGTTTCATCATTAAATTAAGTTGTCAAGCGATAATAATAGTTTTCTTTTTCATAGCTAGCGTGATACTTGAAGACAGTGAATAGAAAGGTCAAAAGAGATAATATTGAAATGTAAACTATAGATCAGAATAATAAATAATTACATATTAGGAAATTGAAGTTGTTAGGCAGCTAAACCTTGAAATTACAAAAATTAAAGTTATTTTGAAATTTACTCTATATATATATGTATTTTAATATTAAGGAAACTGCTTATATTTCAATAGAATAATACTTTCCTATAGTTTTTTTTTTAAAAAAAATTAGAAATAATTTTCGAACAAATTAGTATCATTAATTATTATTGGTGCATCTTTTATTTTAAACTATCTTAATTGCTTATATAGAATATAAGCAATTAAATTATTTTACAACTTATAGAATTATAAAAGTCTTTCTCATTTCAAATAAACATTCCAATAAATGCCAAATCAATTAATTGCAAAGGTTTGATTGCCCTATATAAATTCAAAAATCAATACTTTAAATATATAAATTGAATAATGTCAAACGAAAATGTAGTATATTACTAGAAACTAATTGAATTTTAATCATATATTTTCTTAAAATATTTCAAATAAACTACAATAATAGTAAAAATGCCAACTATTTAAAAGAAGATACAAGATACAACTTCTATTTTTACATTCAAACAGGAATCATACTTCGACTTCTAATGATAAGCCTAAATTATCTCAGCATTTATGTTTTATGAATATTCAATTGTCGCTATTTAATTCTAGCTATTTTATTGAATAGAATAAATAGGTCAAGTAACGAAAATTTTGATTATATTCTTCGTTTATCGCGAATCACTGTATTCATATAAATATATATTTATTATGCTTATCTAAGTTTTAAATTAGTTACTAGGCAACGAAAGTGTGATCTTCTCACCATGCAATTGGAGAATCTTGGTTCGAACTCCTAGCTTCGTCAATCTCTTCCCTTTAACTTGTCAATCATATGATTTACATGCTTATCACTGACCGATAAACTACTTCAATTTGCAGTTGTCAATATTGTTATATATGGTTGGAATAAATTACTAAAGAATACCCCACTGCTGCTTATAATTGATAAATTACATTAAATTACCTTAAAATATGACTACTTATTTACTATGTTTAATTTTCTTTTCAAATAAATTAAACCAAGTAATTAAGTTCACTTGATATATTAAAATATTGAATAACGAACGAACTATCAAATATTCCAAGAAAGGTATTTGATAAAGGCTAAAAAAACAGTAGATTGGAATAAATAAATGTTAATCAAATTAGAATAAGTTTTGCAGCAGAATTAACTTAACTAAAACTAAGAATAATAAGCTGATTATATAAAGAATTTAATATTACCTTGAATTCACTAATGTATGAACAATTCAGAATATGATTCTCTAAAAGATTGATTTTATATAAATAGTTAGTAAAGCGTTAAAGAATAACTAAGTGCAGTTATTACTTATTTATTTTTTTTTCAAACAAATTGTGTATTTTTGGTAATACTGTACACATTGTTAACAAATTACAATATGCATTAATTTATTCTACCATACAATAAAAAAATAAACAATAATTTAATTTACCTATATTATTGAAGTAATTAATTACTATTATATTGATAAGCTTATTAAAATAAATTATTTATATTTAGAATTTCTTTTGATATTTTTTTCAAGCCATTTCTGTAAAACACTTTCTATTATAACTATTTAATATAAATATTGGATAATTATAGTAAATATGGATATATTTTGTTGGCAAAGAAAAGCACTGAATTAATTATTTTGGAAGATAAATCATGACAAAGTACGGTAAAAACTATTGCATAAAATGTATATTTAAGTCTTCTTAATTTTGTGAGAAATACTATTAAATCATAATTGCACTGATTTTATAGGTAAAACATTAATTTCTTATAAAAAGTTTTAATGATAATCTACATTATAATAGCTTGCAATTATAAATTAACATTAATACAAACATAATATTAAGCTTACACCAAAATTAATATCATTAAGAATCATTTCTTACTTTATCTTAAGCATATATGTATTCACAAATTTAGGTTAATAAAGATTTGGTCGAAGTTTAAAAAGACTTTGCTTAGTCTTTTCTCTCTGATCTTCATTTTCTATTTATTGAGAAAAGCATTGGTTTAAAATATTAAAGAAAATGATTCAAATCTGTAAAAATGTTCATTAATCTCTAATTTTTTTTAAATTAAAAATATTTATATTAATAGTTATTCATTTAATTTTAAAGAGATTTTTAAGAAAGTTATTGCGATGGAAATTAATGGCATTTTTTATAAATGTGTTTAATAAAGATGCAGATATTTTTAAGATGTTATTAAGAACATAAATTGATTGTAATGCATGTATTTTAATAGTATTTCATGAAGAATTTTAGGTGAACTAAATTATTAACACTACTCTTAAAAAGAAGGAATGTAGATAATCTCATTGAAATGTTTCTGAGAAATCAATCATTTAAATTTATAATTGCAGGTTAAATCATATATACAAATAGTAATTATAAAGATACATCTTATCTTATTTATTAATAACTCCTTTATTATTAAATTTTTTGTAATATAGAGTTCTATAACAATATATAGAAAGTATACATATTGAGGTGTCTGGAGGGCATATTATAAAAGTTCTCAATATAATATAAATTAATATTTTTCAATTACTTACAATATCTAATCTAAACTTATGATTGAGGACTTTTGAAATTGAATTCATCTCCAATCTTTATCTTTTCAACTTTTACGACTATTTTATCCATTAGATGTTTAATTTCTATAATGATAGAACTAATATCATTAATTAAAACATTCTTAATTGTTAATATAAGACTATTTTATCATTTTCTACAATTTTATATTGTCTTTTGAGATTCAGGTGAAAATGTTTAATTCTTGTTATGGTTGAGAAATGGGAAATATCAAATGTTCATATAATTATAAAAATGAGAAATTTAGCAAATACCATCATGGCTATTTAAAAATAAGTTCCCAAAATATTTGAAATATATCTGCATGAAGTTAATTAGAAATTGAAATATTATGAGTGATACCTCAACATAATTTATGAAAGTTATTCATTATGCATAAGAGTTAGTAGTCTAATCTCACACGAATCAATGGATAATTTCATATGGTATTAATAATATTCAGACTCAAAGATTTAATAGTAAAAAGAAATTTATTTTTAATACGAGGAAAGTCTTTCGTTTATTAAATTCTAATAATTATTCTAATTTCCATTTGAATCAGATAAACTTTGCTGATATATAGTTTTAAGATTTTTAGTTTTAAACATTGTTTGTATTTCTAACCAGTTCTATTTGTTTTTCTTTCAGTATGTAATATTATAAAAGCATCTGTAAAAGTACCTGGGTAAAATATGAAAATTACTTATAATGTTATTAATATAACAACTATTTATCTTCAAAGATTCTTCACTCCTATAGGGAATATTTTTGTAAAAGATGTATTTTACTATTGAGGACAAAGCTTTTGATGTTTAAGTATTCCTCTAATTTGTTAGATGAATTATGACTTCAAAATCTAAATCAGAATATATTTAATAAATTTTAGTATTTAGTTGGGTTGGAAGGTACTTACTGCCATCTGAATCAATTAATTATTCGTAATTTTATAAAATATTTGAGTTATATATAAAATAATGCGTCTATATCTTTATCTGAGTTCAATTATGGATCTTAAAAACAGCGAGTAGCAGCTTAAAGTTGATGCCATATTATTTTTTGCTTTAAAGTTCTTATAGTAAGTTACTTCAATGTTTCCTACTGAGATTAGAAGTAGTTCTGGATTTAAATTTAGTCGCATCAAGCGAATTTTCCAAAATAATGTGTACTTATTTAATTAAGATAATGAAATTTGAAACATTAATAGTTATTAATATTCGTAATAGCAAAGTAAATAAGAATAACCTTAATTCTAGAGATAGCGATAAAAATCAATCAAATTTAGCGGGATTCTTGTAGAAAGAGTGTTATAATGAATGTTAAAATTTAATTCTTAAGATGTTATTTCTAGAATCGTTGTACAAAATTAATGTATATATTTAGCAATAAATGCTAACTTGAGCAAAAGTACTAGATAGCTTTAATTAAAAAAAGAATAATTAATAAATAATACAGAAACCGTAGTCTGAAGTTAATCTACTAATATTTATAATATAATTAGCTTTAAAAGACATCTATAAAGTTTTAGAGGCATACTATAACATAATTTAAAACTAATTAATATTAGTATATTAATAAATTAAAAGAAATTAGTATCATAAATTTTATTTAATATATTAATGGCAAGGAAGAACCAAACAATGAAAGGGTAAAGAGTCTAAATTTGATATTAAAACTCATTTTTATAAATCAATTATATTCCTTTTTTTTCAATTCTCTGTTGAACATCAATTTCATTATAATTAATATACGGTTCATATTGTGATTAAACATTTATAGTAATTGAAAAAAAACATAAATATTTTTAATTTAACTAATATTTTCATTAATAAAACATCACTACACTAAACATAGGCGAAATAGATTTTGAACGAGATATAGTTTAATAAGATCCATTTAAGATATTGTTAACTTAGAAATAGATTATCACGAATGTTCTTAAGTAAACATAACTCCATAATATCAATAGTGGAGACATATCCTATCCTTTGCTTTATTGAGACTTCAGCATAGATGTCTGAGCATTCAAAATTTTCAGTTGAATTAGAACAAATCCAGAATGACTTGGCTCTCATCCAGATGTTCAAATCCTTCTATAGAAGACATCCCTAGTTAATATCAAATTAAGAAGGAAGGCAAAGTATTGGTAAGCTTATTATTAATCAAATTAAAATAAGATTCTTAGAAAAAAAGTATGAAGAAATAAGACAGAAAGCAACCGTTGACCAATGGGACATGTTTGTGAATATAGCCATTCAACTGTTACAATCCTTCAACTTTCCCTTTACTAGTTCAAAGCAATGGCAAAAGTTTTTCGGAAATTCTTTAAGGAAGGAAATCTCTTCTTTGATTTTCGTTCTTGTACTCTACTACTCAATATCGCTGAACTTTGAGCATTAATATCGTTCTCCTAAAGTAAAAAGTAATAAGTTATTCTTTAATGATATTGATTTATTTTTAGGAGTGGTAAACATTCCTAAAATAAATAAAAATTGAAAGAACATCAAGGTTGCTTCAGCCTTAACACATATCATAAATGTTTTAAATGCTTAGAGATAAGCTTCTAAGACTTTGATTTAAAATACTAAATGCCTTCAGAAAATTCAGTCAAGTTCTTCTTGTCTTGATGTTAGCTTTAACCAAAATTTTTAAGCAACGTTTGTTAAGCTTTTAGAGATCTATGCAATGATGGTACGACAACATATTTAAGATTTTAATAATAATGACTTATTGAATCAAAGAGTCAATCAGTAATATATATATATATATTTACTTAATATTAAGTTTCATGAATATCTTATTCAAGCCTCAGTATACGCCAACGAAGCCAATTCAACTTTAGACGTTGAGAAAAAGAAACTTACTAGCTTTACTTTACAAGCATTCACAAAGTTATATTAGAAAGAATAGTCTGCAAATTTTTAACACGAAATTTCAAAGCCTGATATTACAAAAAGTTGAAATGCCAAATTTTGAGACATAACTGAACTTTCAATAACATAAATAAAGACAGGTCTGTACCATAATAGATGGAATATAAGGAATCTTGCTATAAAATACCAAGACATTCTCAAAGTACTTTCCTATTAAAATATTGCTACTCTTACTAAAAACACCAATACTCTATGAGAGAACTTTTGTGGTTAAATATTTTACACTTGAGAAATCTTAAACTTTAGTTATAAAACTTATAAATACTCTCGATCTAAAGCTAAAATAACTAATGACACATTTTAAGACTTCAACATAATTAGAGGATATCAAAAAATACAAGTAGAACTATAAATGAAGTATTTCGTTGTGGCAAGGATGTTGATAACAAAGTAAAAATATTTGAAAATACAAATGGAACTTACAAATTAAACTTCCATTAAATAGGACTTAATTCTTAACATTAAGCATATGCTGGAAAGTCTTTGGTACTGCTAAGTTAGCTATTATTATTTCCCTTTTAAGATAAATTAAAATATTTAATTAATAAACTTACTTAAATACTTATAATTACTTTAGTATCTAATTATTTTATTTAAATTAAATTATCTTACATAAGATATTAATTCACAATTCAAAGATAGAGCTAATATAATAATATAATTATCACTAGGTATTTTTATAAATAAGTTCTTTTTATATATTTTCATTTTAATAATGGAAATTATTATTGAATATCAGGAATTCAAATCAAAGAGACGAAAGAAACATGAATAGAAAGACTGAACTAATATTGCAACATGCAAATGAAGACATAGACTTTGATTCAACGATCTTAAACACATATGTAGACTATTATTGATATAAAATTATAATGAGAATCGACATAGTTACGCAAATAGATCACGAAAACAAAAACTATGAAAGAGATTCAGCGAAAGTAGAAGTAATCACCAGAATTAAAGACTTCCTCTTCAATTGAATCACCTATCAAAATCCAGGGAATTAATCTGACAAATAAGGTACTAAAAGAATCAAAACCCCAAAACCCTTTCAGTAGTTTGATTGAGTTTTTGATTGATAAAAGTAGACTATTAGTGCATACTTTATTAGGGTTTTAATAGGGTTTATGTAGGGGTTTAATGTTTAAATATTAGTATTTTAAGTGAGTATAACAAGCGAGTTTTTAAAATATTTCACACAAACATAAGCTTAGAGTCATGTGGCAGTTCTCTGAATTTTATCTTTCCAAGTTGATGTTTGATCGTTTCTATTGTTTGTTAATTCTCTTAGCTTGGCTTGATAATAGTTGAGTATGCAAGTTCTCTGAGACCATCATTTATTCATTTTTATCGAGATATTGTTTGATTCTCTGCTTAGAATCTCTCTCACCCCTGCAGCTAAAGTAATCGTTTCTTGGCATGTCGCTCTCTATTATTATTACTGCTAGAGCCCAAATATCCCATTAAGTGTCTCCATCTCTCCAATCTTCTCTCTCTGGAAAATATCCAGGAGTACCGTATACATTTCCTATGCAGAGGCTTGCAATCTTTGAGCTCTGTTGAAGTCTATAATATAAACTCTAAGAGGCTGAAAATTCAACATGATATTCTCTGGCTTTATGTCTCTATGAACATAACCTAGCTTGTGAAGCTCTT
>ARYC01015068.1:0-10327 GCA_000711775.1 Oxytricha trifallax
GCTTACAGGTGGGTTTTGTTTGGCTTACAGGTGGGTTTTGTTTGGCTTACAGGTGGATTTTGTTTGGCTTACAGGTGGGTTTTGTTTGGCTTACAGGTGGGTTTTGTTTGGCTTACAGGTGGGTTTTGTTTGGCTTACAGGTGGGTTTTGTTTGGCTTACAGGTGGGTTATGTTTGGCTTACAGGTGGGTTTTGTTTGGCTTACAGGTGGGTTTTGTTTGGCTTACAGGTGGGTTTTGTTTGGCTTACAGGTGGGTTTTTTTTGGCTTACAGGTGGGTTTTCTTTGGCTTACAGGTGGGTTTTGTTTTGCTTACAGGTGGGTTTTGGGGTTTTGTAACCTATATTATATTGGGGATTTGGGGCTATCCGGTAAGTCAAAAAGTCCCCGAATTTTATTCTTTTATTTTCATGACTTGGAAACACTCAGACTGGTCAATCTTCCTTACGCTGATTTCAACTTGTATAATTAGAAATTCAGGAAATGAGTGGTTGAGGAGGTATGACTAGATTGAAACTCATTTTTGACATAAAATTGTAAAAAAGTGTTAAAAACTCTCAAAACAGGGCTTTTTGAAAGATTTTGATGTTTTTTATTAAAATTTTCTAGAATTTGTGAGTACTTACTCATTAAATCTCCTTAACCCTCAAAAGAAGACAAATTTGATAAGAAAACCCTACTATTTTTGATAAGAAAACCCTATAAAATTTCAAAATATAAAAAAAATGTAAATGTTATTTATTATTGGGGTTTTTTATATAAACATAACAAATTTAGCAAAACCCTGATAATCAAACCTTATCTATAAGAATATCTTAAAATAATATATATAAATAACTCATTTTGGTTTCCTTATGGGTTTTGGGGTCAAAGATTCTCTGGTTTTTCATATTATATTGAATATATTTAAAAATGGATATATTGTGTTTCACATAAAAAATTTATAAAACTAAAAATGTTTATAATTTGGAAAATAAAGTTGCTTCACTCGATATATAGCCTCTTAAAAAGTGATAAAAACATAGTGTTAGAAAAAATATTTTGAGATTCCAGGCTACTACTCATGAAAAATAAAATTATTTATAAAGCACTCATTTTATGATAAAATTTACATAGAAAAGATTTAATTTATTATAATATAGAAGAAATAATATGTAAATTTGATACTTTGTGACTACTTATTCATAAAATGATGATAATCTTACTATTTTGACAAGAAAACCTTACTAAAATCATATTATCATTAATATCTTGGGCTTCTCTTAGGTTTTGGTGAAAAGGGTCTCTGGGTTTTCATATTATAATAAAATTGTACTAATCAGTAGAAAGCGCGGTCTCTTTGGCTTTGCAAGTTTGACCTTGGGTTTTCATACACTTTGCTTTGGGTTTTCATGCGTGACGCATTACGCAGAGTCTTCGCTTCGCTCAGGACTCGCGTCATATTTTAATTAAATTTACTTCGCCTTTGGCTTACCCGAAGGGTTTTTGGCTTCAGCCTTTTTTCAGGTTTTCATATAAAAGAAAAAAATATACACTATATAAACCTACTCTTAATATGTACTTCACTTTTTATTATAAAATTATATTTTTATTAAGATTTGAAGTAACTATTATAAAGAAAACTCATTTTGATAAGAATTCGTGAAAATCATAATAAATACGCTGACTCCCCTTGTAACCTATATTATATTGGTGATTTGGGGCTATCCGGTAAGTCAAATAGTCCCCGAATTTTATTCTTTTATTTTCATGACTTGGAAACACTCAGACTAGGTCAATCTTCCTACGCTGATTTCAACTTGTATAATTAGAAATTCAGGAAATGAGTGGTTGAGGAGGTATGACTAGATTGAAACTCATTTTTGACATAAAATTGTAAAAAAGTGTTAAAAACTCTCAAAACAGGGCTTTTTGAAAGATTTTGATGTTTTTTATTAAAATTTTCTAGAATTTGTGAGTACTTACTCATAAAATCCCCCAAAACCCTAAAATAATGGTAAAATATATAAGAAAACCCTACTATTTTGATAAGAAAACCCTACCAAATTTCAAAATATTAAAAAAAGGTAAATGGTATTTATTATTTTGATTTTTTTATATATACATAACAAAATAAGCAAAACCCTGAAAATCAAACCTTATATAAAAGAATATGTTTAAAAATTATATATAAATTACCCACTTTGGTTTCTTTATGGGTTTTGGTGTCAAAGATTCTCTGGGTTTTCATAATATATTGGATAAAGTTAAAAATTGATATATTGGGTTTCACATAAAAAATTTATAAAACTAAAAATGTTAATAATTTGGAAAATAAAGTTGCTTCACTCGATATATAGCCTCTTAAAAAGTGATCAAAACTTAGTATTAGAAAAAATATTTACATATTCCTGACTACTACTCATTAAAATAAAATTATTTATAAAGCACTCATTTTATGATAAAATTTACATAGAAAAGATTTAATTTATTATAATATAGAAGAAATAATATGTAAATTTGATACTTTGTGACTACTTATTCATAAAATGATGATAATCTTACTATTTTGACAAGAAAACCTTACTAAAATCATATTATCATTAATATCTTGGGCTTCTCTTAGGTTTTGGTGAAAAGGGTCTCTGGGTTTTCATATTATAATAAAATTGTACTAATCAGTAGAAAGCGCGGTCTCTTTGGCTTTGCAAGTTTGACCTTGGGTTTTCATACACTTTGCTTTGGGTTTTCATGCGTGACGCAATACGCTGAGTCTTCGCTTCGCTCAGGACTCGCGTCCCAATTCAATTAAAATTAACTTGTCTTTGGCTTCCCCGCAGGGGTTTTGGCGTCAGCCTTTTTTCAGGTTATCTATAAAAAGAAAAAGATGTTATATATAATAGTTGTCTTTTATTAAAACCTACTCTTAATATGTACTTCACTTTTTATTATAAAATTATATTTTTATTAAGATTTGAAGTAACTATTATAAAGAAAACTCATTTTGATAAGAATTCGTGAAAATCATAATAAATACGCTGACTCCCCTTGTAACCTATATTATATTGGTGATTTGGGGCTATCCGGTAAGTCAAATAGTCCCCGAATTTTATTCTTTTATTTTCATGACTTGGAAACACTCAGACTAGGTCAATCTTCCTACGCTGATTTCAACTTGTATAATTAGAAATTCAGGAAATGAGTGGTTGAGGAGGTATGACTAGATTGAAACTCATTTTTGACATAAAATTGTAAAAAAGTGTTAAAAACTCTCAAAACAGGGCTTTTTGAAAGATTTTGATGTTTTTTATTAAAATTTTCTAGAATTTGTGAGTACTTACTCATAAAATCCCCCAAAACCCTAAAATAATGGTAAAATATATAAGAAAACCCTACTATTTTGATAAGAAAACCCTACCAAATTTCAAAATATTAAAAAAAGGTAAATGGTATTTATTATTTTGATTTTTTTATATATACATAACAAAATAAGCAAAACCCTGAAAATCAAACCTTATATAAAAGAATATGTTTAAAAATTATATATAAATTACCCACTTTGGTTTCTTTATGGGTTTTGGTGTCAAAGATTCTCTGGGTTTTCATAATATATTGGATAAAGTTAAAAATTGATATATTGGGTTTCACATAAAAAATTTATAAAACTAAAAATGTTAATAATTTGGAAAATAAAGTTGCTTCACTCGATATATAGCCTCTTAAAAAGTGATCAAAACTTAGTATTAGAAAAAATATTTACATATTCCTGACTACTACTCATTAAAAAAATAAAATTATTTATAAAGCACTCATTTTATGATAAAATTTACATAGAAAAGATTTAATTTATTATAATATAGAAGAAATAATATGTAAATTTGATACTTTGTGACTACTTATTCATAAAATGATGATAATCTTACTATTTTGACAAGAAAACCTTACTAAAATCATATTATCATTAATATCTTGGGCTTCTCTTAGGTTTTGGTGAAAAGGGTCTCTGGGTTTTCATATTATAATAAAATTGTACTAATCAGTAGAAAGCGCGGTCTCTTTGGCTTTGCAAGTTTGACCTTGGGTTTTCATACACTTTGCTTTGGGTTTTCATGCGTGACGCAATACGCAGAGTCTTCGCTTCGCTCAGGACTCGCGTCACAATTCAATTAAAATTGTTTCGTCTTTGGCTTACCCGTAGGGTTTTGGCGTCAGCCTTTTTTCAGGTTTTCTAAAAAAGAAAAAAATATACACTATATAAAACCTACTCTTAATATGTACTTCACTTTTTATTATAAAATTATATTTTTATTAAGATTTGAAGTAACTATTATAAAGAAAACTCATTTTGATAAGAATTCGTGAAAATCATAATAAATACGCTGACTCCCCTTGTAACCTATATTATATTGGTGATTTGGGGCTATCCGGTAAGTCAAATAGTCCCCGAATTTTATTCTTTTATTTTCATGACTTGGAAACACTCAGACTAGGTCAATCTTCCTACGCTGATTTCAACTTGTATAATTAGAAATTCAGGAAATGAGTGGTTGAGGAGGTATGACTAGATTGAAACTCATTTTTGACATAAAATTGTAAAAAAGTGTTAAAAACTCTCAAAACAGGGCTTTTTGAAAGATTTTGATGTTTTTTATTAAAATTTTCTAGAATTTGTGAGTACTTACTCATTAAATCTCCTTAACCCTCAAAAGAAGACAAATTTGATAAGAAAACCCAACCAATTTGATAAGAAAACCCGATCAAAATAAATAAATCGAAAAAGTTGTAAGAAATTATATTTACTTAAATATAATACTAAAATCCTTGATAAATTAAGAAAACCTAGAAGTCCTTTATATTAAGTAAGAAAACTCAATTAAAACAAACAATAACTTACTACCTTTGGTTTCTCTCTGGGTTTTGGGGTTAAAGATTCTCTGGGTTTTCATATTATTTTGAATAAAGTTAAAAATTGATATATTGTGATTCACATAAAAAATTTAAAAAACTAAAAATGGTAATAATTTGGAAAATGAAGTTGCTTCACTCGATATATAGCCTCTAAAAAACTTGTCAAAACTTAGTGTTAGAAAAAATATTTTCATATTCCTGACTACTACTCATTAAAAATAAAAGTTATATATAAAACACTTATTTTATTATAAAATTGATATAGAAACGATATAATGAATTATAATAAAGAAGAAATAATATGTAAATTTGATACTTTGTGACTACTTATTCATAAAATGATGATAATCTTACTATTTTGACAAGAAAACCTTACTAAAATCATATTATCATTAATATCTTGGGCTTCTCTTAGGTTTTGGTGAAAAGGGTCTCTGGGTTTTCATATTATAATAAAATTGTACTAATCAGTAGAAAGCGCGGTCTCTTTGGCTTTGCAAGTTTGACCTTGGGTTTTCATACACTTTGCTTTGGGTTTTCATGCGTGACGCAATACGCAGAGTCTTCGCTTCGCTCAGGACTCGCGTCACAATTCAATTAAAATTGTTTCGTCTTTGGCTTACCCGTAGGGTTTTGGCGTCAGCCTTTTTTCAGGTTTTCTAAAAAAGAAAAAATATACACTATATAAAACCTACTCTTAATATGTACTTCACTTTTTATTATAAAATTATATTTTTATTAAGATTTGAAGTAACTATTATAAAGAAAACTCATTTTGATAAGAATTCGTGAAAATCATAATAAATACGCTGACTCCCCTTGTAACCTATATTATATTGGTGATTTGGGGCTATCCGGTAAGTCAAATAGTCCCCGAATTTTATTCTTTTATTTTCATGACTTGGAAACACTCAGACTAGGTCAATCTTCCTACGCTGATTTCAACTTGTATAATTAGAAATTCAGGAAATGAGTGGTTGAGGAGGTATGACTAGATTGAAACTCATTTTTGACATAAAATTGTAAAAAAGTGTTAAAAACTCTCAAAACAGGGCTTTTTGAAAGATTTTGATGTTTTTTATTAAAATTTTCTAGAATTTGTGAGTACTTACTCATAAAATCCCCCAAAACCCTAAAATAATGGTAAAATATATAAGAAAACCCTACTATTTTGATAAGAAAACCCTACCAAATTTCAAAATATTAAAAAAAGGTAAATGGTATTTATTATTTTGATTTTTTTATATATACATAACAAAATAAGCAAAACCCTGAAAATCAAACCTTATATAAAAGAATATGTTTAAAAATTATATATAAATTACCCACTTTGGTTTCTTTATGGGTTTTGGTGTCAAAGATTCTCTGGGTTTTCATAATATATTGGATAAAGTTAAAAATTGATATATTGGGTTTCACATAAAAAATTTATAAAACTAAAAATGTTAATAATTTGGAAAATAAAGTTGCTTCACTCGATATATAGCCTCTTAAAAAGTGATCAAAACTTAGTATTAGAAAAAATATTTACATATTCCTGACTACTACTCATTAAAAATAAAATTATTTATAAAGCACTCATTTTATGATAAAATTTACATAGAAAAGATTTAATTTATTATAATATAGAAGAAATAATATGTAAATTTGATACTTTGTGACTACTTATTCATAAAATGATGATAATCTTACTATTTTGACAAGAAAACCTTACTAAAATCATATTATCATTAATATCTTGGGCTTCTCTTAGGTTTTTTCTTAGGTTTTGGTGAAAAGGTGTCTCTGGGTTTTCATTCTATTATAAAGACATAATAATTAGTAGAAAGCGCGGTCTCTTTGGCTTTGCAAGTTTGACGTTGGGTTTTCATCCACTTCGCTTTGGGTTTTCATACGTGACGCAATACGCAGAGTCTTCGCTTCGCTCAGGACTCGCGTCCCATTTTAGTTAAAATTGCTTCGTCTTTGGCTTACCCGAAGGGTTTTGGCGTCAGCCTTTTTTCAGGTTATCTTTTAAAAGAAAAAAATATACACTATATAAACCTACTCTTAATATGTACTTCACTTTTTATTATAAAATTATATTTTTATTAAGATTTGAAGTAACTATTATAAAGAAAACTCATTTTGATAAGAATTCGTGAAAATCATAATAAATACGCTGACTCCCCTTGTAACCTATATTATATTGGTGATTTGGGGCTATCCGGTAAGTCAAATAGTCCCCGAATTTTATTCTTTTATTTTCATGACTTGGAAACACTCAGACTAGGTCAATCTTCCTACGCTGATTTCAACTTGTATAATTAGAAATTCAGGAAATGAGTGGTTGAGGAGGTATGACTAGATTGAAACTCATTTTTGACATAAAATTGTAAAAAAGTGTTAAAAACTCTCAAAACAGGGCTTTTTGAAAGTTTCTGATGTTTTTTTAATATTTTATTAAATTTGCGAGTACTTACTCATAAAATCTGTCAAAACCCTGAAATAATTCCAAAATTGATAAGAAAACCC
This sequence comes from Oxytricha trifallax, assembly GCA_000711775.1. Taxonomy (NCBI): domain Eukaryota; phylum Ciliophora; class Spirotrichea; order Sporadotrichida; family Oxytrichidae; genus Oxytricha; species Oxytricha trifallax. The sequence goes on from ARYC01015068.1 coordinate 7,400, forward strand.
TACTATTTTGATAAGAAAACCCTTCTAAATTTTAAAATGTTGAAAAATGAGTAAATGGTAATTAATATTTTGATTTTATTATATATCAAAAACAAAATAAACAAAACCCTTAAAATCAAACCCTATATATATAAGATTATATAAAAAAATTCTATTTAAATTACATACTTTGGTTTCCTTCTGGGTTTTTGTGGAAAAGATTCTCTGGTTTTTCATTTTATATTAAAGAAAGATAAAAATTTATACTTTGTGCTTCATTAAAAAAATTTATAAAACTAAAAATGGTAATAATTTGGAAAATAAAGTTGCTTCACTCGATATATAGGCTCTAAAAAACATGTCAAAACATGGTGTTAGAAAAAATATTTTAAGATTCCTGGCTACTACTCATGAAAAATAAATTTATATATAAAACACTCATATTATAATAAAATTGACATAGAAAAGATTTAATTTATTATAATATAGAAGAAATAATATGTAAATTTGATACTTTGTGACTACTTATTCATAAAATGATGATAATCTTACTATTTTGACAAGAAAACCTTACTAAAATCATATTATCATTAATATCTTGGGCTTCTCTTAGGTTTTGGTGAAAAGGGTCTCTGGGTTTTCATATTATAATAAAATTGTACTAATCAGTAGAAAGCGCGGTCTCTTTGGCTTTGCAAGTTTGACCTTGGGTTTTCATACACTTTGCTTTGGGTTTTCATGCGTGACGCAATACGCAGAGTCTTCGCTTCGCTCAGGACTCGCGTCACATTTTAATTAAAATTACTTCGCCTTTGGCTTACCCGAAGGGTTTTGGCGTCAGCCTTTTTTCAGGTTATCATATAAAAGAAAATATACACTAATAAAACCTACTTAATATGTACTTCACTTTTTATTATAAAATTATATTTTTATTAAGATTTGAAGTAACTATTATAAAGAAAACTCATTTTGATAAGAATTCGTGAAAATCATAATAAATACGCTGACTCCCCTTGTAACCTATATTATATTGGTGATTTGGGGCTATCCGGTAAGTCAAATAGTCCCCGAATTTTATTCTTTTATTTTCATGACTTGGAAACACTCAGACTAGGTCAATCTTCCTACGCTGATTTCAACTTGTATAATTAGAAATTCAGGAAATGAGTGGTTGAGGAGGTATGACTAGATTGAAACTCATTTTTGACATAAAATTGTAAAAAAGTGTTAAAAACTCTCAAAAAAGGGCTTTTTGAAAGATTTATGTTTTTTTAATATTTTATTAAATTTGCGAGTACTTACTCATAAAATCTGTCAAAACCCTGAAATAATTCCAAAATTGATAAGAAAACCCTACTATTTTGATAAGAAAACCCTTCTAAATTTTAAAATGTTGAAAAATGAGTAAATGGTAATTAATATTTTGATTTTATTATATATCAAAAACAAAATAAACAAAACCCTTAAAATCAAACCCTATATATATAAGATTATATAAAAAAATTCTATTTAAATTACATACTTTGGTTTCCTTCTGGGTTTTTGTGGAAAAGATTCTCTGGTTTTTCATTTTATATTAAAGAAAGATAAAAATTTATACTTTGTGCTTCATTAAAAAAATTTATAAAACTAAAAATGGTAATAATTTGGAAAATAAAGTTGCTTCACTCGATATATAGGCTCTAAAAAACATGTCAAAACATGGTGTTAGAAAAAATATTTTAAGATTCCTGGCTACTACTCATGAAAAATAAATTTATATATAAAACACTCATATTATAATAAAATTGACATAGAAAAGATTTAATTTATTATAATATAGAAGAAATAATATGTAAATTTGATACTTTGTGACTACTTATTCATAAAATGATGATAATCTTACTATTTTGACAAGAAAACCTTACTAAAATCATATTATCATTAATATCTTGGCTTCTCTTAGGTTTTGGTGAAAAGGGTCTCTGGGTTTTCATACTATAATAAAAACATAATAATCAGTAGAAAGCGCGGTCTCTTTGGCTTTGCAAGTTTGACCTTGGGTTTTCATACACTTCGCTTTGGGTTTTCATACGTGACGCAATACGCAGAGTCTTCGCTTCGCTCAGGACTCGCGTCCCATTTTAGTTAAAATTGCTTCGTCTTTGGCTTACCCGAAGGGTTTTGGCGTCAGCCTTTTTTCAGGTTATCTTTTAAAAGCAAATAAATATAACTATAGTATATATACATACTCTTAATATGTACTTCACTTTTTATTATAAAATTATATTTTTATTAAGATTTGAAGTAACTATTATAAAGAAAACTCATTTTGATAAGAATTCGTGAAAATCATAATAAATACGCTGACTCCCCTTGTAACCTATATTATATTGGTGATTTGGGGCTATCCGGTAAGTCAAATAGTCCCCGAATTTTATTCTTTTATTTTCATGACTGGAAAAGCCTCAGACTAGGTCAATCTTCCTACGCTGATTTCAACTTGTATAATTAGAAATTCAGGAGATGAGTAGTTGAGGAGCTATGACAAGATTGAAACTCATTTTTGACAGTAAATTGTAAAAAAGTGTTAAAAACCCTCAAAACTGTGCATTTTGCAAGATTTTGATGTTTTTTTGAAATATTTTCTAAAATTATTGACTACTTACTCATGAATATCCCCAAAACCCTGAAAAGACGACTAATTATATAAGAAAACCCTATTATTTTGATAAGAAAACCCTATAAAATTTAAAATTGTTTAAAAATGAGAAAATGATAATTGATTTTTTGAATATATGACTATCAACATAACGAAATTAACAAAACCCTGAAAACCAAACATGATATTTACTAAATTCTATAAAAAATATTAACTTTGGTATCCTTCTGGGTTTTGATGGAAAGGATTCTTTGGGTTTTCATTATATATTAAAGAAAGCAAAAATATTATTTAATATAATGCATATA